>VNJV01002417.1:0-39435 GCA_008042635.1 Drosophila nikananu
TTTCCAATTTTTTGCAAATTTTTTAGAATTTTGACGATGAAACTTCCCTTTTTATTGAAAAAATTTTTGGCTCAAAAATCGCGAACTTCTTCAGTGGTTTTTTGGTCGTAACTTCGCTTAAACTCAACCGATTTCACTCTGGTTTGGTTTTTTCTTCTTGGTTTTTAATGGGGAACTTTTCTGCATTCAAAACTCGATTTCCAATTTTTGGCCAATTTTTTACAATTTCGACGATTATTTTATTGAAACAATTTTTGGCTCAAAAATCGCGAACTTCTTCAGAGGTTTTTTGGTCGTAACTGCGCTTAAACTCAACCGATTTCACTCTGGTTTGGTTTTTTCTTCTTGGTTTTTAATGGAGAACTTTTCTGCATTCAAAACTCGATTTCCAATTTTTTGCAAATTTTTTACAATTTTGACGACTTTTTTATCCAAACAATTTTTGGCTCAAAAATCGCGAACTTCTTCAGTGGTTTTTTGGTCGTAACTTCGCTTAAACTCAACCGATTTCACTCTGGTTTGGTTTTTTCTTCTTGGTTTTTAATGGAGAACTTTTCTGCATTTAAAACTCGATTTCCAATTTTTGGCCAATTTTTTACAATTTCGACGATTATTTTATTGAAACAATTTTTGGCTCAAAAATCGCGAACCTTCAGTGGTTTTTTGGTCGTAACTTCGCTTAAACTTAACCGATTTCACTCTGGTTTGGTTTTTTCTTCTTGGTTTTTAATGGGGAACTTTTCTGCATTCAAAACTCGATTTCCAATTTTTGGCCAATTTTTTACAATTTCGACGATTATTTTATTGAAACAATTTTTGGCTCAAAAATCGCGAACTTCTTCAGTGGTTTTTTGGTCGTAACTTCGCTTAAACTCAACCGATTTCAGTCTGGTTTGGTTTTTTCTTCTTGGTTTTTAATGGAGAACTTTTCTGCATTTAAAACTCGATTTCCAATTGTTGGCCAATTTTTTACAATTTCGACGATGAAACCGCAATATTTTTTTTCGATGGAGGCTCTCGGAGTGTCTTTTGTTATTGTTTAGCTGAGTATTTATTAAATATTTCCTTAATTAGTCATATTTAATATAGTTTTAAATTAATTGCTTAGTTGGGTAAATAAATATTTTATTATTTTTTTTATATATTTCTTATTCTAAAAACTATTTATCGAAAGGCTTAAGCATCAAATAGTGTCTTGAGTTATTTATTTAATATTTCCTTTTAATGCTTTAAACTTTTAGTCCTCTTCATTTTTATACCATGTACCGTAGGTACAAAGGTATATTAATTTCGTGCAAATGTATGTAACAGGCAGAAGGAAGCATTTCCGACCCCATAAAGTATATATATTCTTGATCAGCATCAACAGCCAAGTCGATCTAGCCATGTCTGTCTGTCCGTCTGTCCGTCTGTGTCAACGCCTAGATCTCAGCAACTATAAGAGCTAGAGTAACCAAATTCGGTATGTAGGTCGGAATGTTTTGTAAGCAGATCAAGTTTGTTTCAGTGTGCTATCTATTTGGCAGCTAGTAACAGGTGCATCCCAAAAAACAACAACAAAACTGATGAGCGCAAGAAACTAACTCCCGTGCGCAAAAAAGAGAGGAGGGGTTATCTCTGTCTCTGTCTTGCACACGCAAGTGCATGAGATGGTGGTGGTTTTGCAAAGAGCGAGTTTGTTTACATTTCTCTAATAGGCAAAAGCGGCGATATATTTTGGTACATGCTATATAACAGTCGTTCACGAACGATTGTAGCTTTCTTACTTGTTTTAATGTAGTTTAAACACAATAAATAAATGTGCATACTTTATTTTGCAATTTATTGCTTAACTAGCTTTAAAAGCAATCGATGACCCACTGAGCCTTTGAAATCTTACCCAATCAGTAGGAACAGGACAGCTCATCAGTGGCTGCATCTGGGAAAATCATGGAAAATCAGGAAAAACTCAGAAAAATGGCTAGATGAGAAATGAGATGAAGAGCATCATCAGTAGCAGCAGGTGACAGCTGATTTTATAGAGAACCAATTTCCGGCTTCCAGAGAGAGAGAAAAAAAATCGAAAGTTTGGCTCCAATTTCCAACTGTGGGTGTGGTGTGTGCATAGTGTGTGTAGAGTTGTAAATGGTATGTATTAGTGTAGTGTAATGTGTGTGTAGTGCAGTGTGTGCTTTTCTGCACTGAGGCAACTTTCCGCCGCTTCTGCTGCCGTTGATAGGGATCTGTGACAGGCGATGCTGTCGGGATTCCCCTCGCTCGCTGAATGCCATGCCTGAATGTCCTTTTCAGCGACGCTCCTGCGAGCAGGGTATACGGCGAATGAATAGCGAAAATAATTGCGAATACATGAGAGTGTCATATTTCACTGGAACAACATAATATTTTTATCTTGCCTCTCCCTCGCTATATGTACATTATATTATCTGTTTGCCATGTTCGCCAGCTGTGCGTGTCTGCGAGTGTCCTCTCTTTTTTTTCTGTTTTTTTTTCTGCTGTCTGTGTGTGTGGTGTGTGTGTGTGTGTGTGCGTAATGAGAAAAAAAAAACTTTTGCGAATTACGCCGGAAACGACAGCCGCCTCGACATAGCCGCCATTTGGAACGGAAAGCGGAAAGGCGAGTCGGAATCAGATTCTGAATGCGAATCGGATGAGGTTCTTGAGGGCGTGGTCCAGTTTTGGTCATGCCGTTGTCTTTGCACTTGAAAAAAATTATAATAAACTAAAAAACATAGACTTTTCTAGTCCTAAATTAAACAGAAAGATTTATAAATGTATTTACTTTAATTATTTATTTTAAAAATATATTTCCAGCTAATACTAAAGAGTACAACCGGTTTTTACTATGAAAATAAAGCTGCTTTAATTTTTCATTTATAAATGAAGTATACAATTTGACTTTTTGATCACAACAAAAATATTTTAAATTAGTTTTCAGCATTAAATACATACAATTACTTTGCTTTTATCAACCATTTTGATTTCTGAGTGGCTAAAAATGCTTCAAGACATTTTTTACTGTAAAAAAATATTTAAAAAAAATGTTCTAATCATTAATGGATTTTTAATTTACCAATAAATAAGAATTTCAATTTTGTAGGGGGATGAAAAAATAGCTCTGTTCGTTTTTAATTTATAAAAACGTATGAAAGCCAGGTTTTTAAAATCAAACAACCTTTATTTGCAGCATAAATTTTATGTTTAACACATCTTTAAATCATATAATTAAAGTTTGGTGGATCTTGAATCGAATTAATACTGTTTTTAACCCACCTTTAATTAAGAAATGTACTTTTTGTGGGTCTTGATTGTAATTATTAAATTATTCTGCATTTTAATAAATATTTGAATCCTTATATTATCATAGCAGATTTTATATATACATATTTTTAAGAGAAAAAAAAGAGGTGACCTTGTTAATATCACTTTAATTAACCTCGTAGTCAATACCAGATATTTGTAATGAATTTCCCAAGCTCGGGCTTGTTTTTCCGTCGGTTTTCCCCCATTCACACAGCGACAAGTACACTGTCATGCATTTTTTATTTTCTGCGGAAAATTGCGACATAGTTTTTGCGGTAGTGTGCGTTTTTTTTTTCCCCTTTTCTCACTCTCTATCTCACTCACTCTCTCTCACTCACTCTTTTTGACCTTGCAATTCATGTTCGCTAATTAATTTGTAATTATGTATGTTAATGTGTGTGTAAGTAGCACTATGGCCTTCCCTATCGCACAGACACTTTCTCCATTTCTCTCTCCCTCTCTCTCTGTCTTTCTTTTTCCCTTTCTCTTCCCTCACTCCCCCTCTCTCTCTCTGTCGGCACTCCACACTCGCTGCCCGCAAACATTGTTCTTAATTTAATGAAAGATTTCGATTATAAATGTCATTACATTTGCAGGCAGGACCATTAAGAGCCAGGGGGAAAGGACACAGATAATAGTGTGTGGCGTTCCCAGCTTGGTTTTTTGTTTCCCAAAAAGTTCTCGATTTTCCCCAAGAGTCAAAGTCGACAATTCTCCGGGGAAAAGTTGCGAGAAATGGCCCGCTGGAACACACACGAAAAATCGTGGACACTCCGCGAGTGCAGAGCCCTGCGAAGCCAGTCCTGGCTAAAGGATAATGGGCGGGACTTGGGAACATGTCCTCTGCATTATTAATGAGGCTCAGGACGAGGCGTGCGGCAAATTTAATTAAACTGCCACAGAAAATGGCCGCCGAATGATGATGTGCGATGCTCGCTCGGCTTAGACTCGCAGGCAGCGGCACGCTCTGATTTTAACCCAGAAAATGTAACGAGGAAAGGCCTGGGAAATTGGTATGAGGGAGCAGGAGGGGTAGGAAATTCATTTTCGCAAAGAAAAAAAAAATTAAAATTGAGCCAGCCATAAGGGAAGCCATCCTTCAGTTCGATGGAAAACTGATCCTTGAGGGAATTAATTCCTTCAACTTAATAAGCAAGAGCATGCGTGTGGCCTTAACTTGGCGAAAAAGTTTCGCCGCCGCCTTAAATCCACAACTAAAGTACTCTTAATGGGTTTGTTTAACATTAAGTGACGCTTTTTAAATAAATTAACAGAGGTTAATGGCTCATAACGAGTTTAAATGTGTTAAGTTACTCAAGGGGGATCCTTTTTCAAGGCAGTTGTAAGTCGAAAAACTGTAGAGGGGAAGATTTAATTAAATGTAATTTTAAAATATTTTTTATGTTAAGAATATCGAGTAAAAAACTGTAGTTTTGAATCAATAAAAATCTATATATATTATTATATATTATTATATATTATTTATATTTTTGGAGCATAAGTGGAGTAAAAATATCTGCAAATTTGATAGTTTTTGTAGGAGAAAATCTTATTAAAATGTATTTTGAGTATTTGGTAACTTGTAATACACCATTTATTAATTAATTGATGTCTTGCAGGGCTTAAATAATAAGTATTTAATAGTTAAACATTTTATATAAAATATGTTACTCCTTGATTAAATTAAATTAAATATTGTACACCTTAATTTGTATAACAAATTATTGGGTTTCAACATATCAAATAATTGAATTTAATTTGTAGGTAAAATACCTACTAATACTAAATTATCAAAGTATTACACACTCTTTATAAAATATTTTACTCCTTCATTTACTTGAAGTTATTTGACTGTATTCATTTTAGTTTATTGGTTAATTTGTATTATAATTGATATTTATCATTAATGTAACTTTAGCACACCTTAAATTAATTATTATTATTGAAATATTTTGCATTATATTTAAAAACTTACCCAACTTTATTTTATTTACATATTTAAAGAAATAATTATACTCTTTGCTAATTAGTAGTTTTATTTAATTGCATTCATATTAAAACTATGCAAAATCTAAGAATCCTTTAGGGTTTGTCTAGACATTACATATTTATTAATTTCAAATTGAGCCCCAGGTCACGAAAAATGTTACCTTTAACTGGGCTTACCCATCCGAATTAAGCCGGAATAAATAAGGCATCGCCTGCAAAGCTGTTTTGTTTAAAAATATGTATGTATTTTTCTTTTTTGTACAACTTGTTATCTAGCCGGGCTCGTTCATAATTTTACGATGCTTAATAATTGATGTCTGTTCCGGCGCTCCGGACCCAGTCAAGTGCCTTATTGAAAGCCATGGGGCGTGAGTCCGGAGTGTGGGAGTTGGCAATAAAAGTTTTACGATCACAACACTCCCCAGTACCTTGAGACCTGGGGTCTGCAAGGGGTTAAGGGCAGTTAACCAAGTTTAATGACTGCGATTCGAAGTCAGAAAAAGAGTTGAGTGGCGATGAACTCGGTTTCGTTGGCTGTTACCGTCTCGGGCTTATGATAAAGTGCCATAAATTTGCCTGAAATTCAATTGGTGGGGAAGCCGTTGCTATCTGTTCTGTTGTATCCCTGCTGTTGCTTTTACTTCAGTTACTGTTTTTTTCCTGTTTTGGGTTTTCATTTTGTTTTTCCAGCATTTTTATCGCCAATCAATAAGAAGAACTTTTTTCGTAATTGCCATCGTCTTAACTGATTTTCCTTTCGAACAATATAAACCGGCAACCGCGCGCTCTGTTATAATCTGTGTAGTCTTTATAATGGCCATCGTTCGCGTGGCCTTTTTGGTTGGCTTTATTTTTGAGAAATGCTCCAAGGCTGTTGACGGTCGGTAAATATATGTTTGATTATGTTTTCGAGTGGCTGATTGTTATTTATGGCCCGGGCCGGTGTGTGTGTGTGTGTGTGGGTTGATTCAGTGGTGGCTCAGTGGCTCGGTGGCTCGGTCGGTGGCTCCAGTGACCTTGCCTACTGTTTGCGCTTGGCCCCGCAGGGGAAACAGTTCATTAAATAAACATAACCTCTCATAATGATGGCAGCACGCTTACACCAAGGCTCAAGCACACACACACGCTGGCATATATGTACATATATGTGAGGGGCAAGGACTACGCACCTTCCGCCAACAGAAGCCACCAGCCTTCCCAGTCTTCCCTGGCATCGCGCACCCTTTTCCGCCGCTTCACCCTCAACCAATTTGGCAGACACCCACTCACACAGACACAGGCAAAAAAAATCCTTGTCTCGCAGGATATCTAGCACGATGCAATGCATTGCATACTTTTTGGTCAAAACTAAGGAAAGGTTATTATAATTAATGGCAAATTAATTAATTAATAAAGTAAGCCCGATGCTTACAGGACTTTAAAAGAAAACTAAGCATTAAAAACCCTTTTAAAAACTGTTTAAAAGTAGGCAAGACATTTTCCAAGTTACATATATTCTTGGAATTTAATCAATTAAAATAGTATTATAAAAAAAATCTATTTAATGACTTATTTTTAATATAATTGTAAACGATAATACAAGGCTAAGGGTTAAAGCTCCTTCTAAGCAATCTTAACATTTAAAATCACTTTTAAAAATGTCTAAAAGTATGCAGCACATTTTTTGATAGGTATTTTTAGTATTTTTAGTATTTTTAATATTCTTTTAAATAAATCTAGTAAAATAAAATAATAAGCAAGCAGCATAAAAGTGAATGGCCTTTAATAGAAATGTAAAAGTTAATCAAAGTCTTAAGGTTAAAAGTTCTTAATAGGAAATCTAAACACTTGAAATATCTCTAACAACACAATTTTCTGTTTGTATTACTGATATTAAAATAGAAATTAATGAAGTAATAAATATATATATATATATAAGTTGGCAGCAGCTCCTTTCCAGGTACTTGAGACTCACTCTTTCTCTCTCTCCGCTGTTTTTTTTTTCTCTGCACAGCGAAAAATCCCCTTTTGAGAGATCGTAAAGCCTAAGGGAGTGGCCAGGGGCGGGGGCGTAGGTGTGGGTCAGACTGCTGGGGGGCTTCCTTTGGTGGCGGAGGGGAGTTCGGTTAGAGGGGGATACTTTCAAACTGGTTGCTGCTGCTGCTGTGCCAATTTATGAGTGAGCGGCGCCTAAAAGCATGCAACACTTCTTTACAGATGCCATATGTGTGCATGTGTGTGTGTGTGTGTGTGTGTGTGTGTGTGTTGAGCTCTCTGCAAGTGCGCCTCCTGTGTGTGCGTGTGAGTGAGCGTGTATGAATCAATTTGGCGCGCTGCTTTTGTTTTCATTTCTTTTATAATTAATTGCATTGCTTACGCTTGCCTGGGCCTCAACTGCGGGCTGTCCCAGTCCCTGGCTCCCTCTCTTTATCCATCTGCTCTTTATTCTCCCCTTCTTCCGCCTCCTCCGCCCTTTCTCCTTCCAAAAAATCACCGCAGGACTTCTGGCCTAGGGATGAACCTATGTATATCGAAAATATATATGGAAGTATGTGAAATATATTGAGAAATGTTTCGAATTGGTGAACAAAATATGTATAATATATGTAATTGTGTTTTATTTATCGTAAACACTTTGCCATTTATATCGATAATTTTACAGTTTTTTTATACTTAAATCTTGATTTTTTAAGAATTTGTTCTTATGAACAAAAAAAAATATATTCAAATATATAATTAGAAATGTAACGCTTTGGAAAATAAAATATGTATCGAAAATAGCAAAAACATATCGGTGTTGTATTTAACGTAAGAACCCATTTCTATTAACATTTTTAAGGAATTCTAAATTTAAATACAAATAAATATTAATGAATATTTACATCGAACAATTATAGAGTTTTACATCAATAGGTATTATTTCAAAACATCGATTTCCTATCGAAAATATAAAACTATATTTACATTTGCACATACATTATCATTACTCTAAAGTATTTAAAAAAAAATGCCATAATTATTAATATCGTAAATATTTATCGAAAAAAGTATAATTCATCGATATTTCTGTGTCATCTCTACTAAGGCCCCCAGGCTGTTAAAGAAGCAGGGAAAAAGGGATGTTTTGGGGGGAGCCTTGCTGCGTGTGATTATTGGATCAAATTGTGCACAGGCTTGTTTACATACACCCACACATCACACATCACACACACACACATACACGTCACACATCACACACACTCGCAGTCAGACACACGCACAGAACGCAAGGTTATTTCGATCAAAGTGACATTTAATTAAATCTCAAAAAACAAAAAAGTGCGAAAACAGAGAAACGAAAACCCAGAACGCATTAAGAACAATACCCGTACCGGATCCGGATCCGGAGACTTAACCTGAGAGCGAAAAAGCAGCAATTGCTGGTCAGTGGGAAAATTAAATGATTAACAGGGAATCTGCTTAACAGGTCAGCATATTAGTTACTGGGTCCTATAGGTAAACGAATAGCTAATTAATTGTTAGAACGATAGAGAAATTTATTATAAATAAGCAATAAACTTGGGGCGTTATGCATCTTAATATCTGTGATTGAAAGCTTTTATAGATAAGAATTTACATATACTAATATTTTCCTGCTCATTTTTCAAAGGCTTTAACAATTAGGAATAATTTCCATTAGGCCAAAAACATGGAATGCTTTGACAGAAGGCCTTGGTCTTTTGGCCTTTGTTTTTGGCCAAAACAATGACAGAATTTTGTGGGGGGACAAAACTGTTAGACAAATTACCGTAGTGATTATGACGCCGCATTTGACCTGAGTAACAGCATTCCTGGCTTCGCTCCCGTTGAGGTTATCAATTAGTCCATTTCTGTGGCTCAACAATAGTGGATTCTTCTTCTTCTTGCCGTTTGTGCAACAGTTACCACGCACTGAGCGAAATAATTTGTGACTAGGTACTGTTTTATGAGATTTTACTTGCATTTTTGTTTTGAATTTAACTTAGCTTTAATTGGAACTGTTTTATTTTAAATAAATATAATAAATAAATAATCTCTCAAGTAATTGTTTATTATTTTTCGTTTCTTTTGTATGTTGGTTCATACAAAAATATCGAAAATGTAAACATATATCTATGTTTAATGTATCGCACAAACGTGGTCGTAGTTGGCGTTTAAAATTAAACCCGTTTAAGGGTTTTACAATTAATTCCATTGATTTTTATTGAAGATAACTCTAGTCTATTATGATATATATGAATAAATCAATATTTATGTCGAACAATTATCGATTTATTTATAATAATTAATTAATCATTACCAAATAAATACAAATATTTTCACATATTCATTCATATTTAAGTTTCCCTGTTAAAATTAAAATAATGACTCAATTATTAATATCGAAATATTTATGATATCGAAATATTATTATCGAAAAAATTATGTACATATATATTTTTTTATATATAACTTTTAGTTTTTAATATAACTGCTGCTTGCTATATATATTTATTTGACCCAACTTTTCTTCGAGTGTGTTTGTGTGGGCAAATAGTTTGGAGGCTTTTGCGTGCGGTTTATGCAACGGCTGGCAGCATTGATTAAATGTCGTTTAAATGTGCAAGCAAATCAGGAGGACGAAGCACACACACACACACACACACACACAGAGGTGGGACCCGGCAGAAGGACTGCTGCCCGCATGCGGCCAGGACCTCCAGCGGCGAATGTAGAGAGAGGATCCTGGCCTGCGATGATGGAATGCCTGTGTGCGCCACGATGTTATTGTACGCTCTATATGTATATGTGCTGTCTGTATATGTCTGTGTATATGTTGTGCGTGTGTGCCCGTGTGCATTAAGGTGTGTTTGTGTGTGCGCAGGATAAATGGTAGATGGCAATGGAGGCAAATGTTAACGCATTGAATTCGATGCGATTGATGGAGCTGAGCTGCACGCCCACACGCACAGCACCTCCCGAGTGTGTGTGGAGGTGGTGCAGCTATGCAGGATATGGCACACAGATGGGGGCCTAGTGCAGGTGCATATGCCAAAGGTAGACAGATAGAAATCGACACGCAGCTGGTGGTAATGCTTAAAGCAACAGAAGACCGAATGGCCAAGCCAGTAGGAGCTCTGCACTGCTCGCAAGCACGCACACAATGGAATCGAACGGCATTGAAGCGAGCGGAATCGTATCGTATTCCTATTTCGATTCCTATTAGGTATCGATAACATAAGCACTAATTGGGATACAAACACATTTGCCGAATAGCTGTATTTTCAAGGTAGAACCTGGAAATGTGCATGAATTTGCATGCCTAAACATGAATCTAAATTAGAGATGGCTGTTAAAATCGATATATCAATACTGTTATGATATTTGCCTGTACATCAATATTCTAATACATACAGCTATCCGCATAGCAGTTTTTATGAAGTGATTATTAAAATTTTTAAAAAGATTTATATATAATCGTAAAGAAATGAAAAAAGAAAACAATCATATTTAAATTTAATATCATTTCGTCAATATTATAAAATTAATATTTATTCTTATACTTTTTCGGTATTTAAAATTTTGTTATATTAAGCATTATGATAGTCGATTGCATATTAGACTTAATAATATTTTTTATCGATAATATTTTTTATTTTAATAATAAAAAACAAAAATTGTTGTGGATTTCTGTTTTTTTTTTCGATAAAAGCGATATTTTAGTGTTTAAGCTTATTTATCAATCTAAGCAATATTTTCGATCGTATTGTGAGCTCAATATTTATATCTGTACTTCTTTGCTAAAAATACGAATGTATATATTTCGATAAATGAAACTCGATATGCCCTAAATTTGCCCTCAAATTAATCTTAAATCGCCAACTGATTTAGTTAATTTATGATTATTACCCAAACTTGAATTATGCTACAAACGGCTTATATTTAAACATATCCAACAATACACCTAAACAAATATAAATAAATAAATCGGTATGCATGATTTATGCTATGATAAGCGCTCTGTAAATAAAACTGCAGCTCAAGGATAAAACCACATAAATAGGTAAAAAAACCCCATGGCACAAGCATTACCTATTTGTTCGATAATTAGCGAAAAATTGCGCTAATTAAATATATGTAAATATAGATTTTGTGACCCCTCGGCTCTAAACACATCCAGTGGAAGTTGGCCACTGAGCTCAATTCGTTTACCACCTGTTAATTACCTGGTAAACACCTTGAGGCATGTATTTATTTTAATTTTCCATTCTTTCCCATTTTTTTTTTTGCTTTTTATTTGTTTGTTTCACATTGGTCGTTTGTTGTGGTTGTGGGCTTTGGTTTTTTGTGAGTGAGAATGACGATGAGGATGAGGGCTTTTTTTTAGCAATTTGCTCCATGGTGGCCAGCAGTCAATAGGGTTGCCACCTGCCACCTGCTACCTGCTACCTGCCCGTGTGCACACACACACACACATGGCAGTGGGAACGCCGAGAAGCGCAAATTTAATTAAAGTTGGGAAAACACTATTGACTCTAACGGTAAATTATGCAGCAGACTACACAGAACAAAGCGCAGATGAACAACCCAGGAATGCCGTAGGGTGGGAAAAGCGGGTGGGAAAAGTAGGTGGGAGGTGGGAGGGGGTGTAGGATTGCAAGGTGGGCACAGACAAATGGACAAGAGAAATGGATAGACAATCGCATAGATGGAGATAGATTGCCAAGTCAGCAGCTTCTCCGGCTAGCCCCCTCTTTCACATTCGGCACATGGGAAAAACCTATCGATTTTTACATCGTTACGATTCTTATCACAAAATGTATCGAAATCGATTCGAGTATTTTTTTATGTAATATTTACCTCAAATATTTACTTAATAAAAGAATCGCGTAGAGCATTCTGAGAAGTTAACATGCTATCGATAGTTTAAATAAATGATTAAAATCGATATACATAAAGCGAGAATTTACTTAAATATTTACTTAAACTCTTTGAAATGCTTAAATAATTATTTTTACATGTTTAACTGAATCATTTTTATTTTTACAATTTATAAGATGTTGCTTTTGGCCACCATTTTTTAGCTCGAGTCCAAGTATATTAATTTATCGATATCAGTAGAAAAAGATGCCGTGATATTTTCGATCTGTGTATTTATTTTTAAACAAAAATAATTACTTTGTTATAAGTTTTATTTAAAAATTAAATTAATTAAATCATTACTTAGCTATTTTAATTAATATCGAATTTTATCAATAACATATAGAATTTTTTGTTATCAATTATTTTTAGCTAAAATAAAAACTAAACCTAAATGTTTTTTGAGGAAGTGCGTTTAGCTTCAATTCGATTCCTATACATTTTTAAGAATGCTATAAAAACTCAAAAATTATCCTTTTGATATTACAAAGAAAGAATTGATTTTTTATTTGTTATAATAAATTTCTTCAAAAATTTTTTCCTCAAATATAGAGAAATTTTAATAATTTAACTAGTCTCTTCTGCTTTGGCCTTTCTTTCCCGATTATTTAAATGGATGAACTTCCAGAAACCCCAATTGATTCCCCAAACGTTCAAGATGAATCGAATTTTCCGTTTTTTTTTCTCTGATATTTTTCTGGTATTTTCCCCCAGTGCCCCGCACTTATGGACTGGCTCATGGGCGATGAGTTTACAATTGGAAAGGGGTAACCAAAGAGGCTTTAGCTATGCGCATACGTTGGCTGCCTCAACTTTACTCCACTCCACTCCAGATGTGCATTCAAAAGCAGCTTCCCTGGCTGGGAGGACGAAGGACGATGAGTTTTCCTAGCTGAAGAGCACAACTCGAAATCGAAATCGAAATTGACGAAAAACGGCGTTCAAAATGCCAAATGAATCTCAGCTTGTGGCATGTGTATATCTGTGCCTTGGCGAAGTGCAATCTCAGGGGAGGGTGTTTCCTAGGGGGGTGGGAGGATCAGGAAGTGGGAGGGAGGAGGGGGTGACTGCCAGGACAACGGCACGAAAAACAAACACATACCAACACACTCATAGGGAACAAGGGTGGCGAAGAGGGAACGATGCCGCTTTGATTGGTAAATAAAAAATACCAGCAGGAGGCCATAGTGAGGTCTTAAGTCTTGGGATTGTTTAAAATAGATTTTTTTATTTTTTCTAGAGGGTTTTTAATATTTTTTAAATTTAATTTTAAGAAGAGCGCGAGTTTAAGTAATTTATTTTTCATTTTGTAAGGGATTTAATTATTTATTTATAGTTTTTAGTTGTACTTTTTATCAGTTTTGTTAAAAATTTGTTTGTTACATAAATATATATAAATTGTATGATTACCTTCCCTGACTTTTTTTTTACTTACTGAAACTCTTAAAATTTCCCACTGCCATTGGGAGGTATTGAGAGGTGCCACCACAATTGCAAATTTTTATGGTGGAATGAACATCGGACCAGCGACGACGACTACGGTGTGCATAGCGTGGCAGACACTTCAATTTTTCCTCCTCCCGCCGAAAATGTCCTTCCCCCTTGTCCCTGTCCATGTCCCTATCCCTATCCCTATCCCTGCCCCTGCCTCAAATCGCGTGAAATTGCATCGAGAGTTGATTTCACTGCTGCTTCTTTTTTGCCTTTATTGCGTTGCGCGTTCGGTTGGCCTGATAAAAATGAATGACTGCATCAATGACAGTCGCAGGATGCAGCCACGAGTGCCAGGATGCGTGGTGGATGCGAGGCGGAGCGCCAGGATGCAGGACATGAAATCAATGCACTCGCTGGGGGGTTGGAAATCGACGGGGGCAGCGATTCGACATGCGACACTTGCTCATTTGCAGCGTTTAGGACTAAAGGACTAAAGTGGCAGGAAGCCGTGCTCCTCCCCATGTGTGTGTGTGTGTACAGGGTAAAAAAAAATTATACCACCGATTCGTCAATGTACGGTTTTGTCTCCTTTTTTTTTGTTGCATCATAATATAGTAGCTCTTAGCTCTGTCAGCAGTAAACGTGATATGGCACAGCATCCGATTAATATTTATCCACATGTCGTTCTGTGCGGCTTAAATACCTATTTTGAGCTTGATGAAATGATGAATTGTGTCAAAAGTGATTTGATATCACTTTAAATAGAGTCTAAAAGTATGCTATAAAATATTTTTTTGAAGGCATTACAATTTGTATATAGGTTTAGTGAAAGAAATGTGAAGGAATACGAAGCAGTAAAATAATAGCTATTAGTTGGAAAATGGTAGCATTCTTAAATATTTGTAAATATTTATTTATTTATTATTTTTCAAGTAATTACAATACATAAATTAATGTTAAACATATTTAGCATATTAATATTGCCTGTATATTTTATTATATATATTTTATTATGTAGTAAGAAAGCGGCAGAGATTTTAAATCAATTGGGAAGGTGGCTAAAAGTGGGCATGTGAATTTATTTTGTTTACCTTTTCTTTACTTATTTTATATTAGACTATTTTTTTTAAGAATACTGTTAAATAAGTTATTAATAAATTAAATGTCGTACTTTTCAAAAATATTTATTTGTTGTCCGTATTTTATTTTATTAGCTATAAAAAACGCCAGAAATGATAAATCGAAATGGTGCCTGGAAGTAGGCAACAAACTATATTTATTTCGCATTATTTATTTTGCTTTTAAATATATTCATTATTGGTTTAAAAAGAGAATATAAACCTCATTTCAGCCTTTATTATGCTTAAGTAAATATCAATACTTATAAAATTTAAAATATTCATTTAAATGAAAAGGAAAGTAAGCATTAATTTAAAGCATAATTCATATTCAAATAAAAATAGGCTGAAATGAGGTTAATATTCTCTTTTAAATATACACATTAATGACTTAATTCTATAAGCTTAAGTAATTATTTCAGGACAATTAAATATATTTAAGAATATGCCATATATTTTGTTTCTTAAAACAACTGGTATGTTAAATTTTTAAATGAAAATTTATACTAAGAATTTGTTTAAATTTAAAATATACAAAATGTATAAAACAAATGCATATATGTATTTGTATACTTTTTTATAAAAAAAATTTTTTTAGTATAACTGTTCATTTAAAAATGTAAATGTTATATATTCTTACATAGTATATTTAAAATTTATGTTGGTTTTAATTTGTTTTTTATTAAAAATGTTTGCTTTTTTCGTCACCAAATCAGCTGTTAGTAATTATCTTCAAGGCCTCAGCCAGTATAATTATTTTATTATAACTTTTCATTTAAAAATGTAAATGTTATATATTCTTACATAGTATATTTAAAATTTATGTTTGTTTTAATTTGTTTTTTTATAAAAATGTTTTCTTTTTCCTTAACCTAACCAGCTTTTGGTAATTATCTTCAAGGCCTCTGCCAGTCTCTCAGTGTGCTTTGCGGGCAAAATGAAGTCAACAAGTTGAGCACACCCTCACACACACACACACTCTCACACACACACACTCTTTTAGGGGCACACACGCGCATCATATCTGCGTGTGTGTGTGTGTGTGTGTGTGCAAATCAGATGCTTACAAAATCACATTATGCTAATGTCGTGTAATTTTGTGTGCACAAGAAGCGGCATTAGGGACCTCTGCGAGGAGGCTCCCCTCCACGAAGAGGCTCCTGCCACAGGGTCCGGCGAGGGTGGCGGGGTGGCAGGGTAGCAGCAGGGTCGAATGCCAAGTGCCGGCTGTGTGTGTGTGTGTGTGTTGGGGGGGTGTCGGTGCAGTTGCATCGATGCTGGTGGTGGTGTGCGTCTCCGTAATTACACGCATAAACCAGTCAAATGCTCGAGAGCTTGAAAATTATTTGAAGAACTGCAACCAAGGGCAAAGGCGGGGGAGAGCAGTAGGGGGAAAAGCGGGGAAAACCCATTGCCATCTGCGTCAGCATTTTGCCAAACAATCAATGAACTAATGGCAAGCATGCAAAGCATTACTCATCATCAATATCTGTAATCGAGTGACGGGCGAGCAATTTGCGATTTATCGATACATGATTGGAATTTTAAAGGCTCTCTCCTTGGACTTTTAGGAAGATGAATTACCTTTCCACAGGCTGGAAATAGAGATAAGTCTGGGTTTTTTCTAAGGAAATTCAGTTAAGATGAAGAGTTATTTGCCAATTGCTAGAAAAGCAAATCATTTACTTTTCAAAAATTCAGACTTAAATCAAAAATCAAATAATTAAAGCTGTCTTTAGAGCTAAATACAAATTTCAACCTATTAATTCAAAGACAAATTGTCACCAAGAAAAAAAAAAAGAATGTACATTTTTGCTATAATCAATCAACGCTGACACGCTGACTGTTAAATCCCTAACATAGCCCCAAGCATATGTCCTAAATTGTGATGAATCGAATGATAAACTGTCGCATTTATCGCTTATCGATGGCTATAACTCAAAACATCAGCGCGAGATAAGCAAATCTGCGGTGACAGAGACAAATGTCAGAGTTGAAGGCTGGTCGGCGACCTCTTCCTGTGGCATTTCCCTTAAGGAAATCTCACCCCTCCAACCCATGTGTGCCATCCCAACGCACATTC
The DNA here is from genome assembly GCA_008042635.1 of Drosophila nikananu. Classification (NCBI taxonomy): domain Eukaryota; kingdom Metazoa; phylum Arthropoda; class Insecta; order Diptera; family Drosophilidae; genus Drosophila; species Drosophila nikananu. The sequence goes on from VNJV01002417.1 coordinate 16,822, forward strand.
ATGAAAATCTCATGGCATATAATCAGTGCCACATTCAAGGCAAATCTCCAGGTGCCACACCCACTCCCCCCACCGTTGGGCAAACGCATTACATATGCCAATTTATTCATTATATTCATATTGTGCTTTGTCTTTGTCCTGATGCCCCGCTCCAAGCGCCAACTTTCTCCATTTGTTTTAATGCCCTTCGAAAAAAACAGGGTCTTTGTATTCAAAGGGAAAGCTCAAAGTGATGTTCGACCAATTGTTAACACGGATTTATATGGTGTTTATTATGGGGATTTTGCGGTACAGGAAAATATATATTAAACCCTCTCTTCTTGGTTTTAATTAAGTTTTAAATTAAGACAAGTTGAGTTTCTTTCTGAGCAAGTAGTTGCTTTTTTCTTTTATATTACATTCTTTTTACAATAACTTTTTTTAATTTAAACTTTAATAACCTTTACATTCTGTTTACACAAATATTTTGAAAGTAGTTTAACAAGAATTTGCTGTACAGAAAGAAATACAATACAATCATTGTGATGTAAATTGTATATTATATTAAATCTGTTTTGGTTTTCAAAACAATTTACAACTATATTCTCTCATTTTGATTTCAATGTAAGCTTTTTCAGAAGATTTTTTAAGTGTTTATTTGTCTTATTTTAAATTTTGATAATTTGAAATCATTTTCATAAAATAAAACTTAAAAACTAAGTTAAAGACCTTGATCAAGTCTTTTCAAAGGGGAAATAAACATTAAGCCTTAAGACCTGAAGTCACCAGGGCGTATACTTTATATTTAAGCCAAGTTTCAGCTTCTAAAATACAATTTTTTAAATGTTTAAGTGTTTTTATTTCATTTTAAATTTAATTTATTTACAAGGATCACTTTTAATTACAAGGATTTGCTGTTCTGAAAAATTAATAAATTAATACTCTCTTTTTAGTTAAAATTTAAGTTTCCTTCAAGAATTTAGTGCTTGTTATTTTATTTGAAGTTTAAGTAAAATAAAGCTTGTCATTCTTGAAATAATTAATAAATCTTAAGGGGAGGCCTTAAGGCTATTAAGTTAAAAAATAAACACAGAGAGACCACTGGGGCGTATACTTTATATTTAATAATATTTTTTGCTTGTAAACTTTACTCTTTAACTACTTAGTTCTATTAATTTAATTATTAACATTTGTATTCTTTTGTAATGTTGTTATATTATTTGTTTATTTATGGTACAATTTTTGTATATTTTATTTATATTTCTTTAATTTAAATTAACATTTTAATGAGCCTTTTTGGCTCTCCAAAAGTCAGGGCATTCATGAACTCACTTTTTTGTGGTTTCCCTAGTCCCGCCATTGTTTCGGCTTTTCCCCGATGTTCATCTGTCTGCGTCTTATTCTTCGTCCTGGCTCCTGCCGTGTGACTGTGTATGTGTCCGTGTGTGCGTGTGTGCGAGTGCTCCTTCCGTGTGTAAGTGTTAGTGTCGCCTTTTTGTGTTTGTTTATTTGCTTGTTTGCCTTGCGTGGCTTCGCTGGGTGTTTTCCTTTATTATTACATTTTTTTTTGTGTGACGGAAAAGGAGGCGTGGCTGGGCCTAAGTAGCTGTCAATTTTGATGGGGCACTCACTCGCTTCACTCATCCCCCTTTTTCCTGTGACTGCAAGTTTCCCTTTTGGCTGGGAAAATGCCTGGGCTATTTACGTCAGCGCTTTCAATTAAGAATGTTTTATGTGTGCAGCAAAGGAAATTAGCATTTATTGTTGCCGACTGCGCGACATCAACAACACCAACAACAGCACCACCACCTGCGTCTTTTCACGCATTTTCTCTGGCATTTTCCCTCCGCATTTCTCCACACTTTCACCCACATTTTCTATTTTCACTGGCCATACATAAACTCGATTATTTCTGCACCTTCAGTTATGATGGCAGGTTCCATTGCTTTGCTGCAGCTTGACAGCGGCCAGATCCTTGGCGAGGACATCGACTGGGAAATTACCTTTTGCTTTTGTAATACCCTGGAAGGCTGAGAGTTTAGTCGGTCTGAAAGGTCAGCAAATTAATAATATAAGGTGGGAATTAATAAAGAACTAAACTCTCTTCTAGTTTTCAGACAATCTCTTGAATTTTAATTCATAAATCATTTTATATTCATTTAAATTGTTTGATATTATTTTAATAATGTTTTATGATATAAAATAATAATAATAAAAATAATAATAATAATAATAATAATAATTTAAATATATTTCAATATTAGCTGTTTCCTTTATTTATTTTGTTATTTTAACATTTATTTTAAATCAAACCATAAATATTACAGTGTTTATAAAGCTTATTAAGTTTGTGTGGCAATTTCCCTTATTTGGGTTTCCTCTATTCCATTTAAAACTTTTTTTATATATATGTGTTTTTAAGAAACGTATTTTGTATAAATATATAATTCCCTTAAGTATTTGTCGCGATTTCCAGGGTACGCAGCATAAACTGAGCGCTGAAAATGGCTGCCAGCAGGCGGAAATGGCATTTTGCAATTGAAACTGTTGCTCCATTGCAGATGGCCTTCCATTGGCCCCACCTTTTTTTCACCGCCACCCCCACACCCACACCAATACACTCCCACTCACACACACCCACTACAATTCTCTCTCACACACACAGAAAATTTTGCCCTGAGGCCAGAAGACGCAGCTAAAATCAACGCAAGGCGCACTTTGAATTACAAATGATTTCGGGTAATTCCAACTCGAAATCCCATATAAATGCCAAAGCCATAGCCAGGGCCACGCCCAGTCTTTGCCACCAATGCCTCCTCCCTTCGCCTGGTTACTGTGCCGTAGCAATTTGCTAATTTCGAATGCACTTCGAAATGTTTGCCCAATTTGGTTGGCCAACATTTTAAAACATGACTTGACAATCACGCCGCGGGCGCAATGGGGGGGCAGGGAATTTTCCACGAAAAGGAAGGAGGTTTGGTAACTGGTAACTTGTTAGGAGGCGTGGCAGCTCTTGTCCAGGACTTGTGACGTGACTCTGGGACTGTGACTGCACGACTCTACGGCTGCTGCTCTCCGCTCGGTCCTCTGGCGCAGAAAGTTTTATTCATCAAGCTGATAGCGTCGAGCGTTGTTTAACAACAGTCAGGGGAGCAGGAAGAGGGATTTTCAGGGGGGGGAGGGGGGGTTTTTTAAAGGGTGATTTCCAGAGAGGGCTTACCAAGGGAGGTGCGGGGAATGATAGTACCTAAAAGGATGAAGCGACAACAATTCTTTGGCCCAACTTTTACACTGAGAAAAGGTTGAATATAGCTTTAAAAAGTGTGAAGTTTTTAAGGGGAATAGAAGAAATTATTAGGTATATTTATTACAATATTAATTATAATTCTAGGGCATTTTATTTATTAGAAAACCAATACATTCACATTTCCTTAAGGTAAACAGGGCGTATACATAATGTGGGAAGTAATTTGCTGAGTAAATAAATATATATACGTTTTTTTATGTAAAAAAAAAACACTATGCTTATTTAAGCATATATTGAATAAATAAAAAAAAAATACTTCCATTTATTATTTAAAGCATTTTTAATGTCATACCAAGCGCATACGTAATATATAACTAATTAAGTATATGCCTAGGGTGACCTTAAAAAAATTTAGGTATTTAATAAAAATCTAAACACATTAAAAGAATGAAACCTGATCTGAAATTTAAAAATTAAAATTATATACCAATCTTTTAAGCTAAAAAATATATTTTCTCTCTCTTCGAATTGTTTTTCTTTCCTGTATTACTTAAATAAATAATTTTCCTGGCAGTGCGCCTTATCCCATTGATATAAATGGACCAACTGAGCGAAAAAGAGAGATGAAATGCTGGACTAGAGCACGTCACTAAAAGAGCAGAGCAGAAGGTGGAGGAGGTGCAGGAGCTATGCAGGACCTCTGATGCGATTTTACCCTCTGGAAAGGGGATAATTTACGCTTTAAAGTTTTGCATTTCTCTGATATTGTTGGTGAATATAATTTTAATTAAATTCGAGAGTTTGCTCTCTTTCACCTTGACTGGGTCCACTCTCGGTGACCTCTCCTCTCTATCATCCGCCCAGGATAACAATGTTTAAAGTACTTTTAGAGGCGGTGTGCAACAGCAGGAGCAGCACAATGTTGCAAGTTGCTAGTTCTACACTGCAACTCATCTTCAACTTTAATTAAATGTATTGTTTTTTCTATCCCCCATGTGTGCCTGTGTGTGTGAGTGTGTGTGTGTCAGAGTTAGTGTGCGTGAGCTTGCGTGCGTGCATTCTTTCCACACGCTTCATTTGCCTCTCTCTTTCTCTGCTGGGTTTTTATTTCGATTTTTTATTTTTTTGCGAAATACCCGGTTGTTGGAGAACTAAAGGGTATGTGGTATATATTTCAGAAAGAATATTAGTTGGTGTTTCAGGATCATAATCTTATATTCCAGAGTCCTGAGAGGCTTAGAAATTGTAAAGAAATTGAGAAATAATAAGTCGCAGGGGTGAATTTGGGATGAGAGGTTTTCTTACTTGAGAAACAAATTATATTCAAGATTAATGTAGTAGCCCAGAAAAAGGAATTTAGAATTTATTATTAAAATAGTTCATTCACTAGGCGTTAAAATGTATTGCTAAGAGAATATAGGGAACATTAAAAATATAAGGAATATAAAAATAACACATTTTTCAAATTTATGAAGTAGAAAAATTATATAAAATAGGTAATAAATATATTTTAAAAATATACAAATTATAAAAATTATTATTACAAAGTAGACAAATTATTTAAAAAACATTAAATATATACCTATTAAAAGAAATATTACGAACATTAAAAATATAAAGAATATAAAAATACTACAATTTTCTAACTTTATAAAGTTACAAAATTATATAAAATATTAAATATATTTAAAAAAATATAAACATTATGGAAATTATGACTTCATAGTAGAAAAATGAAATATAATTATATAAAATATATAGGTATATGAAAATTTTATGAAAAGTAGCAAATTATTTGCTTAGTTTGAAGTAAGAAAAATCGTTCTTTTAATTTTTTTTTTAATGGAAATATTATCAGAATTAAGCAACTTAGGTTTTGTTTAGTGAGATATGTAATACGTTTATGTTTGTTTAATTTTCAAATAAGAATGTTGAGCATTACCTATAGATTTTTATACATTTTCCAGGGTTTAAATTCATTTATATGAAATATATTTTTATGGCTCATGACCTGCCCATTGCCCCTTCTAAGTATGCTATACTTTTGGCTGCAGCATACAGCACAGGGCAGACCGGGTATCTCATGGTCGGGGCATTCAAGTAATTCGCGCTTTCATTCCATCGCTGCCTTCGGAGATCGCCGCAAAAGTTTGCTCAACTTTTGCGTTTTGTTCCACATGCTTGGCGCACACTTCTCCAACCACATAGTTTGGTGAGTGGATAAAGGGGAGAGGGGTGCGGGAAGAGGGGTGAGGGAAGAGAGGGGAGTGGGCAGCGGAGCGGGGGGGTTGGGGCTGCTTGGCACTGGAGTGCTTGCTGGATGCTGCACCCATGCGGTCAAAATAATAGCTGCCTCGCATATACATATAAAAATATATATACATTTATATATAGTATATATCTGCACGGAGAGCAAATTAAAATTAAATTTAATACCGCAGCAACAAGTTTTACTTGGTTTTGATTAGTGTTCTATTTTTTCAAGATAAAGGGTTTTTAGAGAGATATAGAGAGAGAGGTTTTGGTTTTGGGTTTTAAAGAAAGTAATAAAATGGTTTAGTAAATATTAAATTTATAAAATATAACAAATTTAAAGAATACATAGAATACAAAAAATATAAAATATATATATGCAATAAATAGAAGATAAGGAGTATTAAGAATATTATAAATTTTTATAATATTGTTCAAATTGCCTATATTGAAAATCTGGAAATTAATTAAAATTAAAAAAAAAACTATAAAAACATTTTGAAAATAAAACAGGTACTGAAAATATTTATAAAAAAAAAAATAATAATAATAAACTTGCAAATATAAAAAGACATTTAAAATTTCAACAATATATAAAATTCTAAAAAATAAATATTGAAAATTTTAAAAATACGAAATAAATTTGTTTAAATATTTAAAAAATCCAAAATATTAATAAGAAATTAATTAAACATAGATAATAGAAGTATATATACATACTTAGAAATAAAATATATATCAACTTATAAAAAATTATTGCAGAAAAAAATGTATTTATTTAATCTTTACTTGAAATATAATTAGTATGAAGTAGATCTATTCTAGTTTAGTCATGTTTCAAAAATAAAATAGGGTTTTTATTGAGAATTTTAGTTAATCAATGCCTCACTCGAGAGCAGCTAATAATACATCAAATTTAACAATTATTTGCAGTTACTATCTATTTAATACTCATTTATTTCAATAATAATTATTATTTTTGGTTCTAAGCACTGCTATTTAATTGACCTTGGCTGTTTATTGAACTCTATGCAAGTGTGTGCGTGTGTGTGTGTTGGTTGTGGCATGCATCGCGATGAGTTTTATGGTAGTCAACATGCAATTGTGCGATGCTCTTCACTTCGCTTTTGCTAACTAACACTGAGCATGGCCAAGTCCGTGGGCAGGGACTAACAAAGTGGGCTCTAAAAAGGGGGTGGGGCTGTAGCCTGGTCCAGAGAGGGCGGGTGCTTGGGGGGGCGTGGCATCCCGAGGATAGGCTGTGTGCTATTTGACAAAAGTTTGCCAGCTGCGCCAAGTTCTAATGAGCAAATTCTTTTGGGCAACAAAAGTGAGTAGAGTTGCCCAGGGAGAAAAGGGTGTGAGAGAAAGTGAAAGAGATGGGGTGAGGGAGAGGGAGAGAAAAAGAGAGATAAAGAGAGCGATAGAGAGAGAGAAAGCTGAATTCCTTGGCAATCCAAGCGAAGCGATTGCCACCAACTTTTAGTCGTTCTTCACTTTTCTCATCTTTATTCCGAGAATTCAGAAAGTGCTCCGACTTTCCTCTGCCGATGGTATGCCTCAAGCTCTTTGCAATTCCCCTTTAAATATAATTTTTTTTAATTTTCTCTTCTTTTTTTAATATTTTTTCTTGTTTTTTTTCGCTATGTTTTGCCTTCTTTTTTTAGTGCCCCAGTTAAGCATATTTCTCTTTGGCCCGCAGACTTTTAATCATCTTTCGTTTAAATGTATTTTCTGCCTTTCTTTTGGCAGAAGAAAAATATAAAGAAAAAAAATGAAGAAATGATCATGAGGCTTTTTGTCGTTAAGAAAAATAAGAAATATGAATAATGCCATATTGTTGTGGCTTTTCTTTGTGTCTTTTCAGGGGTTTTCCCTTTAACTCCCTTCTTAATTTACCTCCAGAGGACTTTGTGTGTTTCGATATTTGTTTTCTCTTTGTTTTTCGTTCTCTTTTTATTTTCCTGCCTTTTCTGTATTTCGTTTTGGTATATTCTTTTCTTTTTGTATTATATTTTTTGTATTTTCGTTTTGTTTTCTCTTTTAATAATTTTCTTGTTATTTTCCTCTCTTAATAATTTTCTTGTTCTTTTCCTTTCCTACCTTTGCTTTGCTTTTCTTATTTTCTTCTCTTTTCCTTTCTTGTTTCTTTTATTTGTTCTTTTTGGCTTCTGTTCTTTTTTGTTGCCTATTTAATTGCATTCCTTGCAGCTTTCTTTGTGGCTTAAATTCCTCTCCTTCTCCCTTTCGCTTTGTCTTGTCTGTCATCTTAACTCTCTTATCTTCCGCTTTGTCGGCTATCCTGCATTTTGTTTCCTTATCTCTGTGTCTCATTTCCTTGACTTTTAATCGCTTTCTTTTGTTTTTGAGTTGTTCGCATTTGCACCTTTTGCATTTCTTTGGGGTTTTTGGTTTTTTCTTTTGCTTTTCCGGTTAATTTCCCCAGGTCGCTTGTGCTCTGTCTTTTCTTTTCATTTCTTCTTTTTCTTCCTTTTCTTATTTTTTCCCCCCCTACCCACATACATAAATTTCATCTGTAATCTGTCTTATCTATTCCATTTATCTGTATTTATTACCCGTCCCTTTCACACCCCGACTCTGGCTTTGTGCCATCTCTTTCTCGCCGGGCTTCTTCTTCGCCTTTGGCTGGGTTTTCCTGCCTCCCTCCCTCCCAGCCTCCCCCCTCTGGCCCAGAACTTTAATCTGCGCTCCTTCATCGCTGATAGTTTCCTTCATTCCATTTTAATTCGTTTCTCATATAAAATGTCTTACTTTAAGTCTCTTTCCCCCTGGTGCGCCCCTTGAGTTATCCGTAACCCCTTTCAGTGAGTTCCCTTTGCCCCCCGCCTTTTCCAGGTCCACTCCATTTTCCCAGCCCTTTTTCCAGCCCGCCCTTGTTCGCTTTTCATTGTATCTGGATGAACTTCTTTACGGTTGCTTCTTCAACTTTACAGCGCTTATCGCCATTGCAAGCCAAGGCTGCTGATGGTGCTCCTGGTACTCCTTCTCCTCTGGTTCCTTCTCCTGATCCTGCTCCTGCTCCTGCTCCTGTCCCTGCTTCAGCCCATGCCACATGGCCACCCATAACCCCTCCGGTTGGCCTTTCATTTCAGCTTGTCTAGCAGCAATCCACTTGAAGGATGCCACAATCTTTCGTCTGCTCCTCCTGATTCTGATGCTGCTTCTTCATCCGCGCACTCATCTTTGTCTTGGGCCCATCCAGACTTTGATTCCTTCTCCCCAACTCCCTGATTTCTGGCCCCCTAGCTTCCTAGCTCCGGTTCCTCCCCGCTGGTCCTGATTCCTGCCCAGGAGCCACATTACCAGCAAAACACACTTGGCAAAAAAAGAACAAAACAAGCCTATTAATGGTGAATTTATATTTTGGTTAGGGGGGTGAAAAAGCCTTAGAAAAACTTTAAACAATTGAAATTTTATATTTTTACAGTGTCCTTTAATTAATAAATAATTGTCCTGTGATAAAAACCTAAGTATTTAAAAAAATAACAAGTTAGAGAGTCTTGAAAGCAGTTAACAAATGTAATGGCTTATTTTTTAATGTTTAATGTTTGTATAAATTTAAAAAGAAAATTATTCAAGAGACTTGAATGAAGTTTACAAGAAGTTGTATAGGGAATATATTGTATTTTAAGTTTATTTTATATTTTATATTATTTTAACAAAACAATGTAAAAATAAAGTCAAATAGGTGACATTGATAAAAAGAGCACAAATTTAAGACTTATTTTATATTTTGTACTAGTTAACTTGTTTGTAAAAATTCTCTAAGTGATTTAAGAAGGAAACAATTTAAGAGTTTAAATAATTAATTATATATATATATTTTTTTTATTACGTATTTTGTGTTTTTAAAATTTTAAATTAGATAATATCCTCATATTATCTGATTTAAAATTAAAAAAACACAAAATATCCGCATATTATCTGGTTTTAAATTTAAAAAACACAAAATACGTCATAAAAAAATAATATAATTAATTATTTAAACTCTTAAATGGTTTCCTTTATATCTTAGCATTTAATCATAGTTTATATTTACATTATTTGAATACATTTTAAATATACATACATACCTATATTTTATGTTTAATACATTTGTATATGCAATCTACTATTTTTTTTAAACTTAATATCTGATAATTATAAAATAAATATACATTTTTTCTCCAAGTGCTTTCAAGAGAATGCCTCTCATCGGCATCAAACCACAACAAATTGCAAAAAAAGGCATTTCCATGCGACTTACTTACATTTCTTTGTGGCGCCTGGCCGTTGTGTGATGCCTGCTTGAGTTGCTCCAGATCCTGGCTCCTGGCTGCTGGCTCCTGGCTCCTGGCTACTGGCTGCTGGCTCCTGCCTTGTCTGCCCCACTTAATGCCTATTTATTGCCCCTTTAATCTGCTGCCAATGGGTGGGGGGCCGGGATCTGCCGAGGATTCCCCAGGATTCGAGGCATTCAAGTGAACTGGACGATGCTGCCTGGGAATCGCAAGCGCTTGCGAATTGAATCCTTCACATTCGATAATTTAACAATTACGCTGAGCACCACCCACACACACACACATACAATACTCTCTGTAAATGTGTGTGGGTGTGTGTGTGTGTGGGTGTGCACACAAGTGCAAACAATTATCTAATTGATTTTGGCATTACAAAATTTACCCAGAAACCGAGTAATTTGAATTTGAAATCGTTTTGCATATATGCACATTCTACATGCATCCTTGTAGCGATCCAAAAACGATGTAATTATGGGTGGCAAGGCGTAAATTAATTTATTTCAAATTTATCCAGACTCCTTTCCAATTCCATTGGAGATTCCCGTGTGCCTGGAGATGCAGTTGCAGCTCGAGATGATTCAACAATTTCATTTAATTGTTGCACATGCACGCACACATCCTAAGAGCACATCCTTGGTGCATCCTGGGAGGTGGGATCTGGGTGGCATTAGGGCTGGCAGAGAAGGTGGTTTCGGCGGAGTAACAGGAGGCTAAGGAGTTGCCGTGCCAAAGCAAAACCAATATCAAATATTTAAGCACTTCAAATTGCTCGTTTGCACTTGCCAAAATAACTACGCAAAATTCAAGACGTTGAAGATGAAGATGATGAAGAAGTTCAAGTGGCAGAAGCTCTCAGTAGGGGGAGGGAGATGGGAAAAGGTGGAGGATGGCAGCTGCTGACAGCATCAGGACTCAGGACGAGTTACACTCAGTCTGGCACTTCTGGCATACGAATTTGTATTTATATATTTTCAGGCTAAATTTGGCAATATATTTACGGATTTACAGCTCACTAAGCTGGCAGCTTTTGATCTGTAATTCGCAGTTGTAACAGCCACTCTAAATAAGATTGGATGCATTGGTTAATATTATTTATATTTTAAAATATTATTTTATATCTAACATTAATTTTAATAGACTTATTTGCCTGCCTTTGCCAAAGTCACACTTGGTGGTTTAAGTGGTTAGTTTAAGGGACCCGCATTCGCTTAGACATCTCCGCAGGACGAAGCAAGGAGCAATTGTTAACGAGGCGCCTGCTCTTACTATCTCCCATCTCTCTCCCCGTCCCATCTCCTGTCCTGTCCCCCAGCTCTCGCTCTGTCTCTGTCTCTGTCTCTGTCTCCGTCTCGTTCTTATCCTTTGGTGGTTGCCTAGCAGTTGACTCTGTTGCTGGCATTATCAAAAATTTAAAGTTTGCCATTATATTATATTTCCTTAAGTTGCAAATTAAAACCCCTCAAGAGCAGCCGGCCTCGGATGGCATATAAATGCACAGCGAGAGAGAGGGGGTAAGGTTTAATACCAAAAAAAAAAATAAATAAATATAAACTAATTTACAAATAGTAAATAAATGTAAGGGCTTTTTAATCGTAAAATAATTAACAAAATGAAATAGCTTTTTATTCTAAAACTAACTAATTTAAAGAGATTTTTAATCCAATAATAAATATATATTATAATTTAAAGGATTGTTTTATCTAAAAATATGTAAATAAATGTTTATTTATTTTATTTTTTTTTTTACTAATTGTTTATATCAAAGAGCTCTTTCATTTATTTTTTGATGAATTAAACCCCCTTTAAATCTAAGAATAAGTACAAAATTTAAAGAACTTCATGCTCCAAAAATAAGTAAATAAATTTAAAGACTAAAAATAAATATATAATTTAGAGACTTTTTAATTTACAAAATTCAATTAATTTTTGCCGTTCATTTAACATTCAAATTATATAAATTTCAAAATCTAAATAAAGACTTGCAGAATAATTAGTTTAAGCTTTTAATATGCAAAGACTTTATTCAATTATTTCCTTATTGTATTTTCAAATTTAAAGCTAATATCGGTATAAATGAATTAAGTTCTTAATTAATTTTAAACATTGATAGAAGTCCAGCAACTAAATACAACCATCAAGGAAAACAAAAATTTAGAACCTAAAAATGAATAAATACATTTGAGAGATAACAATTTCTTCATCTTCAATATTTTTCTTGCTAAATTTGTTCAACAAAAGGTTTCCGTTACTTTATATTATCTTCAAAAATAAGTTAAGAACATAAAAATAAATAAAAACACTACGGAATAACAAGAAAAAAAACTTAAATTTCATAAAAACACCTCAGTGATTAAATATTTTTAATCTAAAATTTTTTTCAAGCTAAATTTGTTTTGCAATAAATGCTAAAATTTCTGTAGATTTCAGGTTTTAAATTATAAATTCCTCTTTAAACATAACTTAAGATCTTTAGAGTAGATAAAAAAAACTAAGGAAAATACAGGGAAAAGCAACCTTAAAGTATATTTAAAACACTGTAGAGATTAATTTTTGTTGTATTTGTATCTTAATAGTTTGAGTTTGTATAAATTTCAGGTTTAAAATTCCCTAAACGTAAATTAAGACTTTAAAAGTAACTAAAATTATTGGGGAAAATAAATTGTTTAATAAAAAGGCAAAGTCTTTTGCCTTTAATTAAAATAATAATATAAAATTGCAACATAAATCTTGACATAAACCAACTTATGGCATTTATAAATCCCTCTTAATTGTCACATAATTTCTTTCTAAATATTTTATACCCCATTTCATTCCATATTCTATAATATCTACCCAATTTTTCTCGCACTGCACCCCAAGTGCGTATTATTTTAACATTTTGTTCTGTGTAATTTTACCATCGCACTGGCATATATCTCTGCGCCACCATGGTTTATTTAACAAGAACAACAGACAGCTTCGGACTCAGACTACGGCTTGAGTTTCAGATTTTCAGCCTCCTCCGCCGCCTGTCGCCTGTCGCCGGGACTCAGTTCTGCTTCTGCAGTCTCAGCTGCAGAATCCACGGACGAATCCGACTCAGACTCAGCGAAGAAACCGAAACTGACCCACTTTCCGGTCTTTTTTGGCGAAGGCTGAAGCGACGACGCCAGGCTAAAAAAAGACCAGGACCAGGGCCTCCCCCACCAAAGAAATCAAATGGAAGAGTTGCCACGCACAAAGCCAAAAGGCAGGCAGAGGCTGGCACGAGATGAGATGAGATGAGATGAGCGGAGCCGACGAGCACGAAAGGAGTAAAGGAAATGGCACGAGGTACTACCAAAATGGCACTCGGCACTCGGAGTGCGAGCAGGCGAGAGTGAGTGAGTCCTGTGAGTGTGCAGCCTCAAAGGAGCAATGAGTGGAAGCTTGGCTCCCTCTGTGGTGAATTTCTAGCTCTCTCTCTCTCTCTTTCTCTCCCAATATCTCTCTCCCTCTCTGTCTGTCTGCTTTGCAGCAGAAAGTCCTGGCTCTAAGCCAGGCTCAAAAATCCTGCTCAAAGTCTAGTAGAAACCAAAACAAATATTACTTGGTTTAATATCCCTTTTGAAGAGGTAATTCCAACTCACTTTACTGGGTTGGAATTGATGGCTTTTACTATTATAATAAATATTATATATATATACTTAAATCTAATCCCTAACATTAATCTTAATTTTCTCTCGAATAAAACCTTGACAATAAATAAATTAAGTAAAGTTTTTCGGCTGCACTGCGTATGAGTGATATTGTGATATTACTCATACGCCGTGTTTGAAGTATATTACTCATACGCAGTGTTGACACTCGCATTTCACATTTGGTTTATGTCACATTAAAACTTGAAACATAAACTAGCTAATCGGTGTAATAATTATGATTTATGATCTATGTTAGTTTCCGGCTAAGAGATTTGACTTTGCCATAAAGCAAGTCAAAACTTTGATAAGGATTTATTTATTCAAGGATTTATATTAGGTCATTTATTTATTGATATATATATTTTATTATATTCCCTACCATATTTATCATTTATTATATAGAAAACAAATTTAATGATTATAAACTTATAGCTTCTAACTGTCTTGTCACTTGACTTTCTTGACTTCGGTTTCGGCTGCTGCTGGTCTTGGTCTTGGTTTTGGTTTCGTTCTGGGTTTCGCTTTCGGATTTCCAGACTCCAAACGGTAGACATGAGGATGAGCTGCGATGATCCGAGTTGTCTTAGTCCTTAGTCCTTGTTCGCAGCTGCCTTTGGGGTCCCTTAACCCCTAGCGCTGTGCCCGGCTGCCCTTTTCCCGTTTCCCGTTTCCCTTGTCCCCCTTTGTCCCTTTTACCATTTCTGCTTGCACGGACATTACAATTGTAAGCATCAATGTATGCGCTTGTATCTCCTTCTACACCGAGTGTGTGTGTGTGTGTGTGAGTGTGTGTGTGTGTGTAAATACGGCATTGTGTGCGTGCAAGTGTGTCTGTGTTTGTGCGGCGCGTGTTTGTGTTTCTAAGTTCGTTTGCTTCAGCTTCAGCTTCTGACGCTGCCTTTGTCAGCAGAGAGAAAAATAAATGGAATTTTTTTATTTATTAATTAATATATTAAATAAAAATATATAAATGCATTATTAATAATATATATATATATATATTAATAAAAAAAATACAAAAATAGTAATTAATCGTTTAAAAACAAGCGAATTTTTTAAAAATTAAATAACTACGAAAGCTTAAAGAGTCAAAGCTGTGACTCTGAAGTTCCTTACATGTTGTATTCTTAATTTATGGCTAGTTATTAAAGTCAGCAGGTCCCTTTTATAACATTTTTCTATATTATTCTTAATTTTAAAATATAAATCTCAATTTTTATATATAATAAGTAACATTTCAAGTCATATAAATTGAGTTTTCAGCTTAATTTGAGCTGATTTCTTATATGTATATGTAGATTATTGAACTCTTCTTTTAGCTATGGTTGAGTCTTTAAATAATTAAATCAATATACATTAGAAATTAAATAGAAATAAATATTTTACAGTCCCTTAGAATTATTTTTTTTTTTTAATTTTTAATTATTAAACTCTTTGTTTAACTCTTGTTGAGTCTTTCAATATTTAAATTTTGTACATAAAAATAAAACTTAAATAGAAATAAATATTTTATAGACCCTAGAATAATTTACTTTCCAAATTTAACCCCCCCATTGCCTCAATTTCTCTCAGTGTTCTTTACTAACAACTCAGCGTTAAAGTTTTTGCGGTAATGGCGCTCTGGGACGACGACGGCTGATGGACTGTCAAGGGGGCGGTGCCCAGCCAAAAAGGCGGGACAGGGCGGCGGTGGAACGGTAGGGTTGTCCAAGGCTCTGCTTGGGTAAAAGAAGAAGGAAAAAGGAGCAGCAGGAGAAGGAGCAGGAGGAGGAACAGGAGCGGTAGCTGGAGAAGAAACAGCAGCCCATTAGGCGAGTGCGTATTACTTATGTAGCTGTAAACTTGCCTCTCGATTGTTTGCTCTTTCTCCCTTCCAGCAGCTAGAAATATTTTTTTTCCCAGCCTCTTTTCCCCCTTTTGCCCTTTCTCTTTCTCCATTTTCTCCCATTTTCCCCGCTGTCTCCTGCGAATTTCCTAACGCCCATCTGCGGCCGGGACTCGTGGAATAATTTTAATTGAAATTACGAAAAAGCAAAATTACACGCCGGCCGGGGCGGCAATGAGAGCGGTCGAGATGCCATATATATCCACATATACATATATGTATATATATATGTTAATATGTATGCTTTAGTATGTTGAGCCTAGTCCATAGACCGCCCTCCTCTTGAATTATCATTTTAAATCATTTTGTGTGCGGCCACAAAAGTATGCAAATAAAATGCCGCAATACATTTTCGGGCCATTTACAGGGTACCACAAAAGTGGTATGACCAGCATATAGCCACAAAAAATCCGCTCATGATGCCGCCGCGGTGTCTGCATATATTTGTTGGGTTTTTTCCTCTTTTTTATTTTTATTTTTATATTTTTTTTTTTGTGTTTTATGGTAGCTGGAAAAGGGCAAATAATGCAGGGGAATTTTTTCGCTGGCTTCCTAATAACCTCATAATCGATTTAGGGAGAGTTTAGAAGCTGTAAAATTGTATGTTCTTTAATGTTGTTAAAGGAAAAGTGCCAAGTTAAATTAATTTCAGACAGGCTTGGTCATGTTTATTGGAAAAAGTTGTATAAAAGTAAGCAGTGCGGTGGGAACTGTACCAGAGAATGGTGGCATTGAAATAAGCAGTAGAGACAACCAAGTATAGTTCCTTGTGCACTGATTACCTTTTTCTTATGAACATGATCATGCCTGTCTTATGTTATTTATACTAAAAAATTTCTTTTTTACTTATATGACAAGTAAACTCTTCTCTTCTTTTTGTTTCTTCTTGTTTTTACTTAGTTTAAACCTACATTATTTTCTTACAATTTTAAATAAAGCAAACATATTTTGGTATTTTTAGAAGATTTAAAATTACTTGCCTTTTTGTAATTGCTACTTTAAAAACCTGACCCCAGTTAAAAAAAAATCCCTAAAAGTAAAAAGCTTATAGAAAAAATATCTTAATATAGAAAGTAAGCAGTGCAGACACAACTGTACTTCTTTTGCTGCTGCTTTTGCTTCTTTACTTGTGTAGCAACTGTACATTTTCTTTTTGTTGTAATTCTTTAATTTTTCCGCTAACTATGACTAAAATCTCATTCAAATTAATTAAATTTCCACAAAGTTAAGATATACCTGGAATTTATTTTTGCTATCTAAGCAAGCAGTTTGTAATTAATCAGTTTTTGATTCTATTTTTCCAGCTCTTCTTGAAATTTAAAAGGTAAATTGACCTAAAACGAGTACTTGAATGACTTGACTTTAAACACATTAAGACTTCTCACTAAGAATTTCCTTTTTATTTTAGTATGGCAAAAAAAAAAGTTGGCTTTTATTGTGGATTTTTATCATGGCCTAAGTACGCAGTGCATGGGGCAGGCAGTGTGCTTAGCCATGAACTTACCATTCCAGCTGGAATGCGGCACTTCCGCCGCTCCGTTCGTTGAATGTCCTTCTGTCCTGCTGTCCCTCGTCCATCGTCCATCGTCCTTCTCTGCGCTACTCTATCTTGTGCCTTTTGTTTTTATACGGCCGCCTTTTTTTGCGTTTGTTTTGCTTTTATTATGAAAATTATTTCGTGCATTCTGGCCTATATAAAGCCGGTAGATGGAGCCGGGCCGTAAAAAAAGAAAGCCTGGCAACGGACCCAGCAACTAGCAGTTACAAAATAACAAAAAAAGAAGGAACACCTCAAAGCTGAATAGGGAAAAAATGTATCACAAAACGAAAAGATAAAAATAAAATTAGTTTTAATAAAGTCAAAAAGCCACAGGAAGCGACGTACTCTCTCTCTCCCCCTCCGTCCTCTTCACAATGGAAGTTAAATTTGAAAAGCAAATGAAGTGGGTGGGTGGAGCGGCGGTTGAATCGAATTAAATGTGGACGAGGAAAAACACACGCAGAAATTAAAAAAAAAAAAACTAAAAGCGAGTGAGGAAAAGGAAAAGGACCTAAAAAATGGTGCACCAAAAAAATGACAGAGCAGTGGCAGCGCTGCGAGATATTATTATTATTATTATTATTAAACAATGGCCGGCATTATGAATATGAATTACGTTGTCCTGGCAATGCAAAATTGTGACTCCCACTCTGGAATTCGTTTAGTGGCGCCAAATGTCAAAGCAAACAGCGAAAAGTGTCCTGCTGGGGCTTTTTATTTTTTTTAATTTACTTCCAACACAAACTAACACGAAATGAAACAACATTCTAGGTACACATATATATATTTGAAAATTCCTGCTAAAAGGTAGAAAAGCCAATCCCGAAGGGGGGAGGCAACAAAATAAAAACCAATCAACAGAAGCTTGGCAACTCTAGTAGCAGTTTAGAAATATATTTTGTAACAAGTGCCTGAGATATCGAGTGTCGGCAGAAGCCCCCAATGTATAAATTGCATTCGGTTTGCCGGGAAGTTGAACTTGAAGTTCAAGTCATTTTCATGTTGGGTGGGGGTTGGAAAAACTTTTTCCCCAAGGCAACAGAAATTTATAAGCTGCTTAAAAATGCCAAGAAAGAGCAACAGCAGCTGGAGAATACAAATTTAAATTAAATATCTTAAACAGAAACAGCGAAAGCCACACAACCATAAAAGAGAATGCACATTTTCTTTGGCCAGCTTAAAGATTAATTCAAAGGACTTACTCACGTTTTCCCACTGGATACTCATGTCTCCAAAAATCCCTAAAGTGATTTTGGCTTAAAGTTCGCTTGGCTTTTCCAATCGAATGTCTCAGGGAGCCAACATGATAAACGATTCCCTGATTAAATTGAAAGTGTTTACAGCTTTGGGATGTGGGGAAATGGCTGGAAAATGGGAAAATGAGGCAAATAGCTATGGGGGAAAATGTGGAAAATGGTAAATGGGAAAGTAGGAACTAGAAATGTATAAATGTATAGCCACAGAAATGTATATATAATCTTTATACTGACATCAATATTAAGGCAACCCTTTAACGCATTTCATCATTGATTGTCTGAGGAGCTCTCTCTCTTTTTCGTAGAATGTCTGAGGAGCTCTCTCTTTTCCGAGGATTGTCTGAGGAGCTCTGTGTTCCCAGGACTCCTTCTCACCACTTGGATATCCTCTTCATGCCCAGAAATCCCTCTTCCTACCCATCCTTTCGCTCCCACAAGTGAATGACCGTTGCGAGTTAGTTG
This sequence comes from Drosophila nikananu, assembly GCA_008042635.1. Taxonomy (NCBI): domain Eukaryota; kingdom Metazoa; phylum Arthropoda; class Insecta; order Diptera; family Drosophilidae; genus Drosophila; species Drosophila nikananu. The sequence goes on from VNJV01002417.1 coordinate 35,404, forward strand.
CTGTGACTAACTAACCGAAGCTCTTTGGCCATGTGTGTGTGTGTGGACCCTCCTCTTGTTCACATATTTGTATATAACTAACTAACTGAATACACACACACACTCGGAGCACATGGAGTGCTCCACAAATACGAAGGGGGAGACGTTGTTGTTCCGTCCCGCTTCTGATTTTCCAGCCGCTTCATATCCGCATCCTGCCGAGAAAATTCAAGCAAAAATATTACCTAATTTGTATAGCCAGAAAGTCTCAAGGGGATTCTTTAAGCTAACTATGAATTTTGATTTTTTTAGGGTGTTTACTTTTTATAAATGTTTTATATTAACAACAAAATCGAGTCATAAATCCTTGATGTTCATTTGATTTATTTGGTATTATTATTATTTTGATTATTATAATTATAAATATACAAATAGAATTATTTAAACTACGTCACAATTTGAGTTTTCAATGTGTTTAACTTTAATACATTGAATTTTTTTTAATTTTTATTATATATATATTTTTCATATTTGAAAACATACAACATAAACATACAAAATATAGTCCAAAAATCTTAAGAATATTCTTAGCTAATAATAAATATGATATTAAATTTTATATATATTTTGTATCACCTTAAAAATAGAGTCCTACATATTAAAATTATAATTTAAGTTAACATAGAATTTTATATATCTTTTATTTTGAATGCACTTAATTTCCTTTAACTTGGTATAATTTTTATAGTCAACAAAAATAGTCAAAAAATCTTAAGAGTATTCTTAAAGCTAATAATGAATTTCATCTTTAATTTATATATATTTTATATTATCTACAGAATACAGTACCAAATATTAGAATAATTATTTAAGTTAACATAGAATTTTATCAATGTTTTATTTTGAATGCACTTAATTTCCGTTTACTTGGTATAATTTTTTTATTTACATAGATATCATATACATTTTTAATATTACCCACAAAAAAGAGTCAAGGAATCGTAAAAGTATTTTTAGAGCTTCTTTAAAATTCTTTAATTTTGGAGTGTGCTACTTAAATATATTTTATTTCCTCTAAATTTACATAACCTTGTATTCTCGAAATTTATAAAAATATAGGTATATATTATTTTTGCAAGTGTTAGTGTTTACCTAAACTATTTGCCCACAGCAATGTGTATGTGCGAGTGTGCCACTGTGTGCCAGTGTGTGTATTTGCAATGTGTGTATTGTTTTTCTTGATAGTTTTTCTGGCATTTTTCTATGACGACTTAATTGAATGGCCGCCATTTGCCGCCTAGCGCGAAGGAATGGCAACAGGATCGGTATTCTGATTCGGTTTTTGGATTCGAAAAATGGGGGTTCGGCTAATAAGAAAAAACTGGCACAACAAGAGCCATGGAAAGAACGAGGAGAGGGATGTGGACGTGGACATCGACCAGGACGTGAATGTGGATATTGAGGCCTCAGGATTTGGGGGTGACAGGAAAGAAGTGCAACGGAGGTCCAGGAGAAGACTAGAGGCGGAGTCATGCCAAAAGCAGCCGACAGTCGTCCAGTCAAGTGTCGAAAAGCGATGAGACAATTACACTTGAGGAAAATAAGCCAATTTCAGGTTTTTCCAAATTTCAAGATATTTTTATATTAAAATAAAAACGAAACCATAGTTATATATATATCAAAAATTCCTTTTTAATAATTATCAAGGATTTTAATATTTTTAAAATATTTATTATGTTTAAAATGAAGTAGTACTCTTAAATATACCTAAAAATTAAACAAAATGCAAGAGATTTTTGGTTAAAAAGAAACGAATTTCTAAGTACTTAAAGCTACTTTAATTTCTAGATAGTTTGTAGATTTCTTTTATTAGTTCCTATTATTAATAGTTACTTTTTGAATTTCTTTAATTTTCAAACTATCACAAATAATTTTCAGTAAAACTGTTGATAGGTTTCTTTAAAGTATTTTGCTTTTTAAATATGAATAATGATTAAAATTAATTAATATTATAAAATATGCCTAATTGTCAAAGTAAATTCAAGAGGTTCTCTTTTTAAAGGAAGAGATTTTCTGTGTACTTTTTAGATATTTTGGTGGTGGTTCTTTTCTTATTAATTCATATAAATCCATATCATTTTCCTTGCTTTTCATTAATTTTTTATTTATAACATATATTTTTCAACAAAAATATTCTTATACTTGTTTTAAACTTCTGTGAATAAATAATTTCAAGTTTCAAATTTGTACAAGAACTTCCGCAAAACTTGGCTTAATAATCTTTTAATCTATGAATGCTTCGACAACTGAATATTTTAGCCACTCAGTTTTGTGCTAATTTAAGCATAATACTTTTTGGTAAAGTGCACGCCAACGAGTGCTTGTTTTGTTGTACACCTAGAGAAATTCCTAGGGCTTGTTGGGCCATAACCTTGGCGCAACTTGGACTTCTTTCGGTGCCTTTTTCGCTCAGTGCTTGGCTGAATGGGTGCTTGGCATTTATGGTGTGGACTGCTGCTGCTCCTCGGCACAAAACTTTGTTCAACAATGGACCAAGAACGGAGAGGGGAGGCAGGGAGCAGGGAGCAGGGAGCAAGGATCCAAGGAGCCAAGGAGAATGAGGAGCTCCTGGCCATTTGGACTGCATGCAGCACAAGCTGCTCGTAGAACTGCTTCGGCGATTGTTAGCTGGCGGATTTAACGCAGTTCGCTTTATGGTCCGCCAGTTGACTGCCGGAGTCAGGTTTCAGCCGGCTCCTCGGCGTCCTTGTTCGATGTCCTTAGCCGGGTAGACGGGTCAGCGTAATGCACTGGGCGGAAATTGTCAATACAAAGATTACTTTCTTAGACAAGTAAAACCTTATCTTTTCTTCTTCTGGCGCTTTCCCGAGAGTGATCGCATCTCTTCGATCGATAAATAATTATTAAATAAATCGATAAATAGAAATGAAAGCAATCGCATTAGCACCTCCGCTTTCTCGCAGTGTCCTCTGGCAATGGCGAGTGCCACAAGACGTCGCGGCGATGGAGAATCGGATCGGAACTCTCGAGCTGAAACGGCTCTCGGGGGCCTCCCGTCCGCCCGGCTCCTTCGCGCAGTCAGTTGCAGTTAAGTATACAATTATTAATAGCTGCGCGGCACTGGCCCCATTTGCTGCTGCGGATATGAATCTAAAGCGTTTTGACGCTGCAAGTTGCAGCGCAACTGCCGCTGCACCAAGGGCCATTTCTCGGAAAGAGAAAGACCAGCGCCTCCAGAACCTCGCCACGAGAACCCCGAAGCCTTGAAGCGGCTCTAATTAAATTTGTTCGTGACTTTTATGGGGACCTATCAAACGTGGCAGCCCGAAAAATATTTCATCCAGAATTTGGAACTTTATGTTTTTTTAGTGGGTCAATGTTTGGCTCCAAAATCTCGAACTTCTTCTGTGGTTTTTTGATCGTAACTTGGCTTAAACTCAACCGATTTCAGTCTGGTTTGGTTTTTTCTTCTTGGTTTTTAATGGAGAACATTTCTGCATTTAAAACTCGATTTCTAATTTTTTGCCAATTTTTGACAAATTTGATGATGAAACAAAAAATTATACAAAAATGGGTAAATTTTTGCTCAACAATCGCGAGTTTCTTCTGTGGTTTTTTGATCGTAACTTGGCTTAAACTCAACCGATTTCAGTCTGGTTTGGTTTTTTCTTCTTGGTTTTAAATGGAGAACTTTTCTGCATTTAAAACTCGATTTATAATTTTTTGCCAATTTTTGACAAATTTGATGATGAAACAAAAAATTATACAAAAATGGGTAAATTTTTGCTCAACAATCGCGAGTTTCTTCTGTGGTTTTTTGATCGTAACTTGGCTCAAACTCAACCGATTTCAGTCTGGTTTGGTTTTTTCTTCTTGGTTTTTAATGGAGAACATTTCTGCATTTAAAACTCGATTTCTAATTTTTTGCCAATTTTTGACAAACTTGACGATGAAACAAAAAATTATACAAAAATAAGTAAATTTTTGCTCAACAATCGCGAGTTTCTTCTGTGGTTTTTTGATCGTAACTTG
>VNJV01002420.1:0-15719 GCA_008042635.1 Drosophila nikananu
TTTTTTTTGGCATTTCACTTATGATTAATGGACCCAGGCAAAGGCAAAGGGGTGGAAACAAAAACAGTCACATTTAATTCCATACGATCGGAGCTGCTGAATCAAATATCAATTATGACAAACACCTCGTAGTGGTTGGCCGTCGTGTCCTGAACAATTTGCATTGCCGAATATGTGATTGCCTTCACTTCGGTGCCCTGCGGATGCTTTCCCAGCTCAAAGGGTTCACCGTAACAACGGCACGAGATCTCGAACGTTTCCATATCGAACTTGGTGATCTCCAACTTTTTGCACACCAAGTATGGCTCGGCGGAGAAGAGAAATAGCAGCTCGTCGAGGAAATGGAAAAGCAATCCCTCAAGATCATCACCCTTCGCTTCAATCTCGAAGCACTGTTCCACGGATACGTACTCCAGTTCCGTCATATATCCGAACATGGCCACTCCACATTGTTCAAAGGCTTCCTTAAGACTCGTTCCCCAGCCGTGAAGTCTGTAAGTAAAAAAAACAAAATATAAAATCACCTGTTTTAGAAGAAATCCGAAAGAAAGCACCGAAAAGTATTTTCAAAAAACAGATTATTTTACGTTTAAATAAGTATTGCTGAGTCTTTCGTTTTTAATGCCAAATTCTTGTAAATAATTTTAAAAATAATGTATTTACTTTTTTTCTCGGTGACAAATCTAACAATTTGAATTCATAAAAAAATATTTTAAAGAATTAATTAATTGTTGGCCTAATTTATACGGTTGCAAAATTATCCCTTTTTTTATAGTCTTTAAAACTTTTTTAAATATGAAATAAAGAAAAATTCAATCACAAAAAAAAAATATTAATTATCATTTTAACAATAAAAAAAATCACAAAATGTATAAATAAAAAAAACAACCAATAAATATTTCTACGAATAAAAATCCCAATTAGAATGGTTTTTAGCCGAATTTTTTTTCTCATTCAATGAACCACCCTATTCCACATGGTATTACTCACTGCACATCGGCTGTGTGGTCCAAATCTGCAATATGATGAAATACTTAGCAACAGGTGGTTTCCTTGATAACGTTGATATACTCACATTCGTACTTCATCTCCGGCAGGAGGAAGTTGTCCTTGCTGAATTCCACCTCCATAATTTACTTAATTAAAGAAAACTTAGCCGCTAAACAATAATAAACAATAGGGTTGATAATATATCAAAATATCAATATATCGATATACATTTCTAAGGATGATATATTTATATCGTGATTTTTTGTTGGCCCGAATATCGAAATTGCGATATATTTATTTGATATTTTTGTGCCAAGCTGCAAAGGGAAAGTAATCCATAAGAATAACAATTATTTTCGATTGGCAATTTACTTTATTTATTTCATTTAAAACCCTTTTCCCTTGAGCGACCAGCGTTGCCCTGTCGATGGCGAACTTTTAAAAGCTCACAGGAAAAAGGGTGTAAACATGGATGACAAGAGGTTAGAAACTTAGCTCTGCACAAATACGTAATCAAACAACGTAAGTGATCAAAATCGTAGTCGTGAAAGAAAACCAACAAAATTTTATAGTGTAAAATTTTTCAATTTTGTATGTTTTATTTGATAGAATTTGGGATTTAACAGAATTCTTAATTTCAATGAAAAACATATATATAACAAAAATATCTTATATGAATTAAATTTTATTATATTGTCACTTTAGTTAAATTTATTAATTGAAATAAAATTGAAGATGAAAATATCATAAAGAAAATTGTCTTTTGTAATATTGTGGTACTACATTAAGTTTTTTAAAAATCATAACAATATTCAACATCTTATTAAGTAATTTAAACCGAAACTAAAGCATTTAATAAACCTAATTTGTGTCACTTAAACTTCTTAAAGCACTTTAGAGTACATTTTCTCCCCCGTTTTAAATTGCTGTAAATAATGACCTTGTCCTTTCATTAAATTGCAATCAGTCCAATAACAACTGAAGCTGCATAACCTTGTGAGATCCATTTGGCAAAAAGCCGTCCATATAATCTCCATCGTCAGATTTTCTGTCAATCGCCATATTTCTCAGTTGAGCGTTGAGCACGCGCAGTAGTCAATCAAGTGAAGCCTCAATTTATTCAGCACCGTGAACTTGAATGGCTGTGCTGCCGGTGCCATTGAGTACATGATTTGAAATATCAAAAAATATAAAAATACAAAATAGCCTTAGGCGGATATTGGGCTTGCCTAATTAAATTCAGATCACTTTGCGGCCAGCGATGACCCGCTGAAAACTTAGGGTAACATGGGTATCATCCCACATCTAATTAAGAATATATTTTTACCATTAAGACCTTAGCCAAATCTTCAAATTGAAACCCCAGCTTTGTAGTTATACAAAAGAAATACACACAAAATAGGCTATTTGAAGTATTAAATAATTAAGAAGAATTATTATTTGATTGGATTATTATTGAAGCTTAGTCTTTCGGTGCCACAAAACTACATAAAATGTATTCAAGTACCTTAAAGTAAGCTTTTAATTTATAGAAAATGTATACGTAAAGAACGAGCTTTACCGAAGTATTATTTTTAAGAACCATTATTATTTGTTTGCATTTTTATTTAGGTTTGAAAATATGTCTTTTATTCAGTTAAATTTATATTAATTTCTCAAAAATAAACATCTAAACATAAAGACATTCTAATGTTTGTTTTATGTTTTAGTTGTACTGCAATAATTTCTACTCATAATATTTAAACAGATTTACAAGACAACAAATTATATTTTTATACTTTAATAAGACTAATCAGTTACTTTTTCTTACTTAAGTACATATGTATATAATCTTTAATGATAGATCATAGAGTATTTTTAGACCGAGTTAAATTAACTCAAAAACTTTGTGAACACTTCATAAAATATTTATGAATGATTTGGACTGGTGATTTACGACTGTTTGCTCTGTTTTGTGGGTGAAGTCGATAATGAGGAAACGCGATCAGCGACTGGACCCATCGCAGGATGTAAAAAAAACTCGAATGCGAGTTGACAAAGCTTGGGAGTTGCTTGCTCCCGGCCATTATGCGGCTTTCAAACATATTTTCCGGCTATTTTTGTGGCCTTTTTCGGTGGAAGCTCTTTTCGGGTTTCGGTTACTTTTCGTCTCAGTGCGAAAGTCTTTACTTTTGGTCAGTTGGCTCCGGCAGCTCGACTGAATCACACGTCGCGTATTTAGCTCACTTAACTGTACAAAATATTTATTATTATTCTCGAATATTTGTGCGTGTTTTGCCTACAGAGGAGAGGGAGTGTTGCCCGAGTTCCCCAGAAATTCCGTCTTTGGAGTCGCGACCCTAAAAAACAAAATAATGTAAATAGTAGAGGAGTGACTGTGGGGATTGCCCAACAAAACTAAGCTACTATGTACTAACTTGTTTCCTCAGCCACTGACCGTTGGCCAATGCAATTGCAGCCGCTAAAGTGAACAACAATTGCAAAATGTTTATCATAAGTTGCAGCCAAAGTTGTTGCTGCTCTCGTGTTGCATGAGTGACTGTCCAAATGAAAACAAAAGTTGTTGTTCGCACCCGCAAGTTTGTGTCTTGTCCAAGTCTTTCGTTTGCCCAAAAGGCCCTTAAAAGTGCTGTCATAGACACATATATTTGGTAGTTATCTTTTGTGGCTATTTGCTGCAGTGCTTAGACAAGTTTTAATAATAATGTCGCCTTCGGAAAAGAGGTCAAGTGCAGGCGGCAGACAAAAAGATTACCAAACATGCGGCATGAAGATGGAATTGTTTTGAAAAAAAATAAACATGGGAAATTTAATTCACATTTAATTCACATAGTTCGAGAAAACCTCTTTGTAGGCGTTTGCATAAATTAGAATCTGGAATTCTTCGGCACAAATAACACTATCTTACATATAGTTTCCTTTAAGAACTAAATAATTATAACTTAGTGCCATAGTCATAATAATAACTAATACAAAATTGATTCAATTATTGAAATGCAAATTTGAAATGAACTGTTTTTGAATTTGCGTTTGGAAAAGAAGAATTCTTCTACTGAATAGTTGTGTTAAAAAATTCAGACTAAGATAAATTTAAATTTAAAAAGTCATTCAGCCCACAGAATAGTTTTATAAAAATATTTTTGCCGGTGAGAAATGCTGCATAAATAAATATATTAAAAAAAGGAAAGATATTCGATAAAAGTAGCTAAATTTATATTTAATTAAAATGCGGCTGAAAAAAATTAGAATTAAATAAAAACAAATAACTAATTAAAATCTATCATATTTAAAGGATCATAAATAATAACACGGAAATTCATTTAAATGAAGGGGCAAGCAAAATATTTAAATAATTTAAATAATAGTTTTCAAACAAAAAATAAATTTAAATCTATTGCATTGTAACAGTAACTCAACTTATTCACCAGAAACTTGACTGATAACAAAACTAGTTTTTCAGTAAAGTAAAAGTTTCTTCTAGTGGCTGTCAAAATGTAAGAAGCAGAAATTCGTGTAAAACATATAAAATATATAAAATAGCGATATACACTGTAAAAGCAATAAAAATCAAAACAAAGCTTGAACAGTAAGCGAAAAAATAGTATAGAATATTATAGAAATAAATATAGTTTAGTAAATTTTAAATGTAATTTTATAAAATTAATATTTATACTAATTTTTCGATTTGTCTTTGAAATTACCCACAATTTCGGTCAAGAGTAACCAAAAATCAAGGACAACACTTTTGAACAAAAACCGGCAGCGCTTAAAGCCCACAAGAAAAACAAACAATACATATAAATGTATTAAATTAAATATAAACAAAAACGAGCAAACAAACTACAACTAAAACTTTGCTTTTACTATTAACAGACGGCGCCGCCAAGCTCTGCGAGATGTCGCTGCAATGGCCCTCAAACTGTGCCATCTACCTGATGATGGTGATTTTTCTCTTTGCCAAGCACCTGGCAAACGCCTCCAGTCAGATCGATGTGGATGAGGATCTGAGGCACTTGCTGGGACGTTGCCAAAGCGGCAGTGAGGATTACAACGAGTGCATGCGGCAGGTGTTTAACGATCTTCGGGCCTACTTCACAACCGGTGAGTGAGTGATTTAATTGCTCAAAAAAGTAATATTTAACATAGTAATGCAATATCTTTTCAGGGGTACCCGATTACCATATCAAGCCCTTTGATCCACATCACTGTACCTATGTGGAGCTGAGGCGAGGCGACTCCCAGGGCATTGGCAGTTTTCGGCTGACCTTGCGCAATGTCTCCGAGTTCGGTTGGTCGCGATCCGAGGTGACCAAGTTCCATGCCGACCCCGAGGACCGACGTATAGTCTATGCCCAGTATTTTCCAGAGAAGAGTCTCGAAGGCGAATATGAGTTTGCCGCCAAGATGCTGGGCACGGACATGAAGCGGAAAGGTCACTGGAACTTGACGCTTTACGACTACAGGTGAGCATCGTGAAATATTTTGAACTATCGTAACTTTAAACTTCCCCATTTATATTGCAGTCAAACCACCAGCGTGCGCCGCATCGGCGACCCGGGCTCCCTCATCAAGGTGCACGTGGAAGTGGATCGCATAGGCGGCATGGAGCTGCACATTGAAAACTTGTTGAAGGGGCAACCCCTGAACCAACTGGCGGATGGGGTGATCAATAGTATGTGGCAGCTCGGGCTGCCCTTCATCAAGCCAATGATCAACGAGCTGGTGAGCTCAGCATTTACGGACATCTTCAACGAATCCTTTCGTCACTTTCCTCTCGAGAAGTTTCTCCCACACACCTCATCTAGCTATTAAATGTTATTATGTTTTGTAAAATTTATTAACCGAACTGCTTCTCTTTACAAAGGCTAGTTAATTAATTAAAAACACTCCTTAGACATCCGCCAAAGTGCTGGCTATCAATTCGTTGTGGGGCCTGGGCTTCGGCGGCTGCAGGGCCATCAGTGCCAGAGTGCGGCCAAACAGCTTCCTCAGCGAGATGACCACGTAGGAGGAGGTCTGCAATTGCTGATCCACCGTTTCGTACAGTAGCTGGTAGGCCTGCTCCAGCTCTGGCGTCAATGTGGCTAAATCATAAACTAAATTAGTGACTAGATTCCGCTTTAATATAATTTCCTTTTACTTACCTTTCTGTTGCAGCTGCTGCTTGCCCAGGTCGAACATAAAGCGCAGGTAGCAGAGCTGATTGTACAGGTCCCGCTCCGTGTACTGGCGCAACAGGCTGCCGCTTCGACACTTCTGGCACAGCGGCCGGCGCATCTCCTTCTTCAGGGTGTGGGTGCGGGTGTTGTAGTTGCAATCGGGATGATCGCACACCAGCCAATTCTTGTAGAATCTCTGGACATGTCGCCGAATCGCGAGCTGCAGCTGATTGCGAACGCTGGCCAAATACTGAATCGGTGCCGTCTGGCACCCGGCATTCGCACATTGTTGCAGCACGGGAACATGTGAATTATTCGCTCCCGGACGGTAGGCAGTGGCCATTAGCTGCTCTGTCTTGCAGGCCGCGCACTGGAAGCGGAAGGGCTCGCACAGGCGGTACAGCTGGAGGGTGGTCTTGAGCAGGGATTCCCCCTCCGATTGCTCGGTGATCTCGCGCTGGGCTCTGGTGAAGGAAACGGAACAGGGGATGAGTTTATGTTGCTTATTTTAATTAATAATTAAATAATAATTGTTAAAAAATTTTTACCTTTGTGCATTCTGCCGGAACTTCGAGGGATCCATGCCCAGGCACTCGGCAATCCGACTGGCATCGGTACCCTCCAGAACCTCCACCATGCGCGTGACCACCGGATGGATCTGATGTCCCAGGTAGTAGTCTGTATCCAACCTGAGCTTCTTCTCCTCGCTACTGCTCTTCAGCTCGTCCATATGATAGGCCCGCTGCATGGCGGCATTTGTGGTGCCATCCAAACAGATCACATAGTCCACCATATCGCCCTTTTTGTAGCGACGATTGCGCTCCCGATTCATGCGAAGTGCCACCTGGACATGGGGTAATGAGGCACTGTTGGCATATTCGTGGGGCGCACGTGTCAGCTGCTTGGTGATAACGAACAGGGGCAACGGGACAGCATCCTCTGCTATTTGAGCTTTGATCTTCTCCAGCTGGGCATGAACGGCATCCAGTTTTTCCTCCAGCTGCTTCTCGGCGAGCACTTCGTCAAGCACGGCCTTGCCCACCATCACGGCCAATTGAGACCAATCGCGACGGACTATATCCAAGCCCTTGTGCTCCTGTTCCCGCTTCAGGTTACCCTTTGAATCCTTGCTTAACTTGACTGCAGCGTATTTCTTCTTCTTCAGCAGGAGCAGGCAGGAGAAGACCCCATCGATATCCAGCTCAAGCTGTTTGTACATCTTGTTAACGCTTTGCTTGATGCTGTGGCCGATCTTGTAGACCTGATCGTAGTCGGTGATATTGGTGTTGATCATCAGGGAATCGGTGTCGCCGTAAACCACATCGAAGTTCAGCTTCTGCACCAGCTGCTGGGTGTTTGTGAGAATCTCCCTGCCCTTGTGTGTGACCAGGGCCGCCAGATGCTGGGCAAAGAATCTGGAATGTGCAAAGCCCAGGCAACCGTACATGGAGTTAGCCGTGAGCTTCAGAGCCATCTGTCGAATGTGATATTGCATCTGGAGTTCGGGTGAGAGATCCGGCGCTGCCATTAGCTTCTTTACCTCCTTTCGCGACTCCACCAAACGCTTTAATTGCAGTGGCAATATGCCAGGATCTGTTTTTACATCCGGCAGCGTGGGCAGCTCATCCGCATCGACCGGCTGTTGGACCGTGGTGAAGCATATGTTGTACTCCTGAATAATGCTCGGATACAGCGAGTTGAAGTCCATTAGGAGAACAAACTTCTCATAGAGTCCCTTTAAGGGTTCCAGGACCAAGCCTCCAGCGTAGGCGGCACCCTTTTTCCTAGCCGGCAAAGTGGCATCTGCACCGGCTAATGTAGCTTCCATATCTACACCGCCGGCGGCACCCCTCCTGGCAGGAGCCTTCTTATCCGGCACAATATAATTCTTTTCATGGAACGCATGGAGCAACAGGAACTCATTTCTCTCCGAACGACCGCCTTGGAGGGTCCTGGTCATCGTATTGCCACAAATATTCGTGATTTGCAAGGCCAAAGGCATAATGTTCAGTTCGCACATCAAGCGCAGTAAATACGAGTTGTCCTGCATCGTGAGGGATATAAGTTTCGTGATGCTCTCTCCCTTCTCGTACATCTCCAGCAGATCATCGGCATTCACCTCCATTCTCTCGGATTCCTTCAGCTTGAGCACTTGCTGACACAGCGTTTGAAGGTCATAGGACCTGGCCCTGATACACTCCTCCGCCGAACGCTTTACATCGCAGACCATTCGGCCCACAAAATGATCGAGTAGACGCTTACCAAAGGATTGCGTCATCCGAAGACGACCCATTCGCGACCACTGGGCTATCTTCAAGGCCACAATTTGATCCGTGATCACATTCAGCTGACAATCCATGGCATCGAAGGTCACTATAAGATCCGCATCGATTTGTTGGTACTGAGCTAGGAACCAACTGAGCAGCGCTCTCTCCGAATCGTGCTTGTAGATCTTTGTGGACTTGTATTTGGCCAACTGCAGGTTCAAGTCGAGAGGCCAACTAACCACCGCAGGACGTGTCAGGCCACACATATGACGATTGAATGCCGGCTGTGGGGCAGGCCGATCAATGTGGAAACGATTGTGCGCCAGCATAGAGATCATACAGATCTCATTTTTCATCGTTTTCGGATTCATCGAGATGCGAACATTGAGTGCCAGCAGTGTTAGGGCTGGCGGTGGCGCCGGTTTTCCCCTGCTCTCCTGCACCAGCTCCACATTCTTGGGCTCCGAAAGGGTAACCTCGGTCTTGCACCAACTCATGGGAGCGGACGAGACCTTGAAGCCACTCACCTGCAACCAGCACGGGCCCTTGATCTTTCGATCGAGCAGGAAACGTTCCATAGCATTTGTGGTGGAACCAAAGATATGAGCAATAGAAGCGTATTTCTCCCCAGCCGACAGAGTCGGTGGCGGTGGTTTCTTGCCATCGTAGTGCACTTCCAGGTAATCACACGTCTGAGGCACTTCAATTCCGATGGCATGGTGGGCGAAACTCTTGCTCACCTTGCGCGAACGGAAGGATTCCAGTTTAAGGCCACTGGCCACTTCGCTGTCGAACTCCTTGTAGATGTCTGCCACGGTCACCTTTTGGTTGGTGGGCTCCTTTGAAATGGGATCGAGAAGCTGTAAAGATATGTGGAATATTAATTCAAATTAGATAGATATTAAAAAACAAGCCATTAAATTCGTTTGAGCGCTAATCACATTTGATCAAAAACAAAATTTGAAAAGAATAGAAAAACTAGAAGTAACTATCTAAAACATTTATACATACATACTAAACAAATTAGTTTTTGACGTATACTTTATTTTCGTTTTGTTTTCAATAAATTTCTTGAACGTTCAGCAACTTTATGATATAGTAGCCCGAATTTGATAAAATTAAAACCGGAATTGTGTAATAATTATTTCATCAATGTATCGTAATGCGAGCTCAAACTATTTTTGTCCTCTTCGCGCGCTTCATTCAATTCCCATAGAGGAACACACTTTATGTAAATGTTTGTTAGAATTTAGAATTTCACCCTAAACGAAATGAATTAAAAACAGAAAAGTAAGCTAACTTCGGAGCACCGAAGTTTGTATACCCTTGCAGCTTACAATTGGATCATTATAATTTAATCCAACTCCGTTTCTATGGCAGCTATATGATATAGTAGTCTGATCCGGCCACCTCCGACTTATATAGTAGTGAGAGTATATAGAAGACTATCTGTAAAATTTCATTCAGTTAGATTAAAAACTGAGGGACTAGTTTGTGTAGAAACAGACGGACAGACGGACATGGCTAGATCGACTCCAACTACTCTTCGTCCGCTTCTTTCAATTGATATAGAGGAACACATTTTAAGTAAATGTATGCTAGAATTTAGCATGACACCCTAAAAAAAACTCTTGTAATTTATTTTACGATTTCATCGAACACTAATAGTTGACCTTAAGCCTACGAGAAACTCAAAAATGTACACTAGCTCGCTTCTTTTTAAAGCTGTCGACTCTTTGGGGGCTCGTTCAGTCTCAGTCTTTCAACCATGAAAATACATATCGCCCAATTCATTTGCGGTTTCCTCCTCCCTTCCGTTTTGAGGTGAGTGAAAAGAGTCTTCTAAGGATTTGATTTATGAGCGATTCCCTAAAACCTTAGCTCCGATGGGACCTCTGGTCCACTGCTGCCCATGGTGATCAACACTTGGGACTATCCAGTCGGCAACATTGAGGCCTGGCGTGTCCTCAACTTGAGCAAGGGCGGCCTCGGGCAAACACGGAATGCCGTAGTGGAGGGCATATCCGAGTGCGAGCGGCAACAATGCGGAAAATGTGTGGGCCACGGCGGATGTCCGGACGAGAAGGGCGATACTTCATTGGACGCCCTGGTCATGGATGGCAGCACTATGGAAATAGGAGCAGTGGCCTATCTGCGACGAATTAGAAGCGCCATTAAGGTGGCACGGCTTGTCCTGGAGCACACCAAACATACCTTGCTGGTGGGTAGTGCAGCCGAGGACTTCGCCATCGAAATGGGATTCCAAAACGAATCACTAATTACCTCCGAAACGCAAGAATCTTGGATGGAATGGAAGGCGAATAACTGCCAGCCAAATTTCCGGAAGAACGTACATCCGGATCCGAACGTATCCTGCGGGCCGTATTTGCCTCTAACCTCCTGGAAGGACGATAGCAATTGGAGCGATTACAAGATCGGGGCCACCAACCATGACACCATCACTATGATCGCCATCGATGTGGAGAGTAACATCCATGTGGGCACCTCCACTAACGGATTAAATTACACGATGCCCGGACGGGTAGGAGACTCGCCAATTCCAGGAGCTGGGTCCTATGCGGATAACGAGGTGGGAGCCGCCGTAACCACCGGACTTGGTGATATTATGATGCGGTTCCTTCCATCACTGCGCGCTGTGGAGGCCATGCGAGCGGGCAAAACACCGGCGGAGGCAGCTAAGCTGGCCTTGCAGCGCATCGCAAAGTATGTACCCGATTTTGATGGTGCAATTCTGGTCGTGAATCGTTTGGGCGAATACGCATGCTACTGCCATGGGATGGATGGAGAGTTCTTCTACATGGTCAGCAGTCCGGCGCTGCCCGATCGACCGACGAGAAACGAAACCATGAAGTGTACAGAAAAATCAAGTGAACGGATAAAGAACGAACTATAGGCATTATCATTTTAAGAAATGTATAAGAGTATCATAATATAGTGTCAATGAAAAATATGTAGCATAGAAGAGGATAGTTGAATAACTCGGACCCTAAATTAAAATATACTTCTGAATCAGTGGAATTAACATAACTCACTGGATTTTAGATTTCTTACTTTTCGCTTTAAAAGTTAATACAGAACTCGATTGATGTTCTGGACTCGGACACACACAGACTTCCCATCGGCGGTNAATACTCACAAACTGTCGGGGCAGCAAATACAGAACTCGATTGATGTTCTGGACTCGGACACACACAGACTTCCCATCGGCGGTGCGTCCAAAAAGGAAGACTTCGCCGGGCAGCTTTATGGGATCTTCCCAGGCCTCCCAGTACCAGAAGCGCAACTGCTGCTCGTTGGGGGCAGAGGCAGAAGACTCGGACTCCGTCTGATCCCCCGCAAGCACTGACTTTTCAAAGTCATCGTCCATTTGACAAATGGACTCCCAATTGCTGAGTAGCTTGCTCATATCCTCGGGCGAATCTTCAGTTGGTTGCACCGCATTCACCTTTTCTGATGGTATCTTTTCCACTGGCACCTTTTCTGATGGTTTCTTTTCCACTGACACCTTTTCCGCTGCTGCTGCTGCTGGATTACACTTCTCCTTTGGTTTTTCCTTTTGTTCCACATCAAACTGGTTCTCGTCATCGTCCAAACAACTGAAATCCATATCATTATCGGAGAAGGGATCTTCGCTTGGTGTTTCCTTTTGATTGGCAGTCGCCACAGGTTCCTTTTTAATTTGGGAAGTGGAAAAGGTGGTGGCCACCTTTTTATTGGGAACCGTTGCCTTGGGTTTCAGAATGCGTTCAAGCATCTCGTGATCACTGCTGGCCTCTGCTTTCTTTCGCTCCTGCTCCTGGACTTTAATGTTGTTTAGAAAACTGTTCATGTATTCCTTAGCAGCCGCAGCATCCGATTTTCGCGAGGCAACTGCAATTTTTGCGGGGGCTATAACCTTTTCCACTTTATCGGTGGTCTCGCCATCTTCGGATTTCTCCTCCTTAATTTCACCCAGAATATCAGCGAGAATATCGTCGTCTTTCACACTGTTCTTGATGTCCACTTTTTTGGGAACGGCGTTGCTAAAGAGATTCTTAATGGAGGCCTTGCCCTTAACGGGTTTCTCCTCATCTCGGGGCCTCTTTTTGCTATTGGCTGGGGCAACTCCCTTCTTTCTTTTTGAATCTTTCGGCTCTTCATCAGAGTACTCATCTTCATCTTCAAAAAAATCGCGACCATCTTCGGCATAACCAGTGCCATCTGTAAAGGAATGATGTCAGAACATGTTGTGGTCGATTCCCCACATCCGCAACTCACCCTCCTCGATCCAATCCTCGCCGTACTTCTCCTGTGCCCTCTTGGCATACTCCCGCTCATCCACCACCTCGTACACATCGTCCACTTGGTCCTCCACCTGGCATTTGTTCTTTGTTCCCTTCAGCTGACGCAGTCGCTCCAGGGCGGCGAATCGACCATTTTTGTCTATGCGCTGGCGCTTGACGCGCGGACCGGCTAGGAACGGGAGGATTTAATAAATGTAACATTAATTTAACTATGAAAAGTACTTACAAGGTGATTCGGACATTGAAACAGCTTGGTAATTTTTTATTTCTCTCTGTTATTGTCAGAATATGTTTTTTTGCAGCTGGGTTTAGGCGGGAAACTACCAGTATGACCGCGTCGCGATAACGATAAAACATCTTTGAAATCAATGTGTTTCCCGCTCTCATACCAGTGTGATAAAAGTTAATTCGACCCCGCTTGAAAATCTACTCAGAATTCAACATTTGTCTGTAAACGAGTATACCCTAAAATTTTACGCTAGATTAACTTCTAGATATTGTAACCATTCATCACAGCACTTTCACCGCGCAGGTTGGCAGAGCTGCACATACTGAATAAGTTGGCAGCACTGCATAGCAAAAGAGTTGGCAGCGCCTCATACCCGTGCGAAAAAACAGAAGAGTTGGCAGTACCCGTGTGAAAAAAACCTGAAAGTGAGTAGGACTGTTACTTAACCAAATTTTGGATTTTAAACAACTTTTTTGATCTTGCCAGCCATCATGTTGAGAATCACCGCACGTAGCCTGGCGAGCGCCATGCGCAGCACTATGGTCCCGACCTCGTCCCGCGTGGCGGCCGTGCGCTGCCTGCACGGCACCGAGGAGTCGGCGGAGGAGTTCGACAAGCGCTACGAGAAGTACTTCAGCCGCGAGGGCATCGACGCCTGGGAGATCCGCAAGGGCATGAACGACCTGTTGGGCATGGATCTGGTGCCCAGCCCCAAGATCATCGAGGCTGGCCTGCGCGCCTCTCGTCGCGTCAACGACATCGCCCTGGCCATCAGGTGGCTGGAGGGCTGCAAGGACAAGTGCGGCGACCAGAAGGCCACCCTCTACCCCTACTTGCTGGAGAAGATCACTCCCACGCTGCAGGAGCTGGGCGTGCCGACCCTCGAGGAGTTGGGCTACGACAAGCCCGAGCTGGCCCTCAAGTCCGTGTACGATGCCTAAGCCTCTTAGTTTAATTTCAAAACAGAGGAACACACACACACTGCAGACACACTAGCTACACCCATCTTATGTATGGTGCGGATGACCATGTTGTTGGATTGATATAATAAACGGAGACTGGAGTGGATTGGAGCACACACACCAACGATGCGTTGTTTCCCTCTTGGTGGTTACGTAATACCCAGGTTAAGGGGGATAAACAATCGGCGCCGGAAGTTCTTGCAACAAATTCGTTTATTCCCTGATAACTATTTCCACTTGGCAAGCAGCTCGGCCGCCTTGTCCAAGTTCTCCTGCTTCTTGATAAAGCAGTAGCGCACAAAGTCTTCGCCCAATGGCTTATTGGGCTCGCTGTAGAAGGCGCTGGGCGGGATGCCCTGCAGGCCCATATTCTTGGTCATCCACTTGGTGAACTTGTAGTCGCGATGCTTATCTGGTTCTGAGCTGAGGTCTAATTTGGACGCCAGCGGAGACCAGTCGGCCAACATGAAATAGCCGCCTTCGGGAATGGTGGGACGCATGCCGGCGTCGGACAGGAACTTGGCCATGAAGTCGCGCTTCTGCTTTAGCTCGCGTGGCAAGCTGAGGAAGTAGCTCTCCGGCTTTCCGAGGCGAGCCAACTCAACTTCAAAGCTCCGCGCCACGCCCTCCTGTAGGGGCGTGGGGCAGGTGTACACGGAATTCTGGTGGACCATCTGCAGGTTACGAATAAGCTGGGCGGGACCGTAGGCCCAGCCGATCTTCCAGCCGGTGACCGAAAAGGTCTTGCCGGCCGATCCCAGCGTGATTGTGCGGTCCCACATGCCAGGCAGCGTGCAGATGCGAATGTGTTCCGCCCCATCAAAGACCAGCCACTCATACACCTCGTCCGAGACGCAAAGCACATTCCACTTGCGGCACAGCTCGGCAATCCGCTCCAGCTCCTTTCGGTTGAATACCTTGCCGATGGGATTGTGCGGGGTGTTCAGGATGATCATCTTGGTCTTCGAGTTGAACAGTTTCTCGAATTCCACATCGTCTAGAACCCAATCCGCTGAGCTGATCGGTCCAGCCCCCTCCGTCTTGCGCTGCAAGTGAAGCATATGTGTATATATAGTTAACCGGATCTCGCTCCTCTCATATTCCTCACCAATTTCAGAGGAATGAAGCGCGGAACTCCGCCGGCCATCTTAACCATTGGTTCGTAGCAATCGAAGAAGGGTTCAATAATGATCACCTCGTCGCCCACGTCCACGTGCCCCATGATTGTAGAGTATAGGGCTTCATAGGCGCCAGACGTGATGAGGATGTCGGTGAGGGGATTCAGCTCTTTGGAGACGAGACCGCTGTACAGCTTGGACAGCGCCTGAACCAGACGAACGTGCCCGTAGCCTCGGGTATACTGATGCAGGAGTGGGTTCTCATCCTTGGCAATGTCCGCCAGCGAATGGGTCACATACTCGGGAGCAGCGTCATCGGGAAACCCCTGGCCCAGATTCAGCGGCTTGTACTGCATGGCCAGCGCTATGTACTCGTTCCAGACGCTGGGCGTGCTTCCCTGCAATCGCTTGGGCAGATCGAACTTATCCATGTTGCTAAAGGCGGCGGCGGTCTTTTGGTGGCGCTGGACTTGAAACTGGAGCTGATTCCGGAGGTTTCTTGTGGCGAGGCGGCGGCAGCTGCGGAACATCTGTAAAAGAGGGTATGACCTTAGTGGCGGAATCTTCCCATTTTCGCTACACGTCGCATGTAGATTTATTGCGCAGATAAGCACGCACTTTGTTGTTGGTCTGTCGGGTGTCTGATCTTAATTATAAAGCTAAAATATCACTTGTTAAATGCAATTGTTT
>VNJV01002422.1:0-122241 GCA_008042635.1 Drosophila nikananu
TTGTTCTTGAATATGTCCTTTATCATATTCAAAAGAGATCGGCTGCCCCAATCTGCCCCTAAGAAATTCCAAGGCAAAAGATACTTTCAACTCAGCGTAAAAAACGGGCGGTTTCGAGCAAATTCTGCTACAAGCGCAGTACGAAATTGTATGGCGGACATTCATTTTTTCCTGTATTGGCGGCTTGTTTTTCGATTCCTGACTTTGTAAGGACTTTTAATGACTTCAAATAAATGTATAATGATTAAATATTCTTCAAAAATATTAAATGATGTAAAATTAACTGATTACTTTGAACAAAAAGTGCATAAATGATGGAAAATTGATCAAAAATGAAGAAATTTGAATTATTAAAAAAAATTTTTTTTTTATTCTTTAAAATATATGTTTATTTTATTTTTAAAACATTAAATATGCACCATATTAGCATTTTCAGAGAAAAAAAGTGAAATGTACATTTCGAATTTGGAAAAAAATTAAGAAAACTGCCGCAAAAAACATTAATTTTCGAGTATAAAATCTACTATTTATCACACCATATAGTATGACCACTCAATCGAAAGGTACTAAAAGTACCTTTTATTTAAAAAAAAAATTATGAAAATATCTCAACTGGTTCACGAGTTATGATTTTTGCAACCCAAAAGTATCTAAGGCCCTACTGTGCGGCGGCTGCAACTCGTTGGCGGTAGTTGTTGTTGCACCACCACTCGAAGTTGCTTACGAAAAACAGAAACAAAAAAACATTAAGTTTTTGTATGCTTTTCGTATTATTTTTTATATTTTTTGCTGGATTTTTTCCATTGTGATTGTAGCTGGCCGAAGCACTGCACTTGCCTGTGCACACAGTCGCAGATACTAGACTATATACCATCTATGCTATATAGTTAGCGTTCATCTTGATTGCTGGAACAGCTGCGCCGCCTGCTGTTTGCTCAGATTACCCAAAGGTTCAGATGAATCAATTCTGGGAATAGCTCATAAAATATAATGCATAAGAAGAGCGTGAGTTAAAGTTACCTATTTCATTTTAATAAAGAGAAAAAATACTTGAATAACTTAATTAAATCGAAAACATGCATTTGGAGCAATCAAGTACACGACAGTAACCAGTTTTCTTACCACCTTTCATGGCAATTGAAATCATTACAAGTCTTGATCTTGATTGATAATGAATTCGCTGATTTGTATAGAAATTATACGGACATTGCTCATACGCCATGTTGCCTTCCATTAACCAACCAGTTTTCCTCCCTCTCTTCGATTTTGTTTTGATTTGCTTCTTTCTGCCCAACTCGGCTTTGTATCATGCTAGATGCTCGTCCATTATCTATTTTTGGTGACCCAACATGGGAGACCCCGCCTCGAAGAATTACGTAATAACCTGGAGGAGATCTGTTTTTTGACTCTCTTCGTTAATTGCATAATTCCTAGGGTTTATGATTAAAATGTCACAAGCCAACGAACCAACGGGGCTGCCCACAAAATAAAAACAGAGTTGCGAGTTGGTCAAACTCAAGTGATTAGTTAATAACGAAAAAAAGAGTGGCTTTCTTTGTTTTTTTGCGTTTATGCAACTTGAAAGTGGAGATGGGGCACAGCAGCAGCATCCCTCCAATTGCGATCAACCCAAAGCTAATCCCATAACTTTTATTTACATTTTGCCTTTCTTTGTTGCTACCGCATTATTAATTACGGTCTTTTTTTGTGGGTCCCCTAATTTGCATGGCACAATAAGCAAACAAAATTCACTTCTCATTGCATCATTCAATTGAAAATGTGGTCTGGAGGTAAGTATGGTATGATAAGTAGGTAAGTCGGCTGGGGCTAACTGAATATATAACTTTCTAGAAATTCAAAATAGCTGAAATTCAAAATACCAGAAATTCTATAAGCTGGAAAAATAAAAACTGTAAACAGCGGGATTACCCATCTTTAGTTTCAGGTTCTTGATGTTAATGATGACCTGCCCTACGTTGTTTTGATAGACACAAACTCATTAAATATTCAATTGGCTGGGACTATGAGAAGTGCCTGACCTTTTTCTGTGGCACTGCACAGTAAAGCTCTAAATATTAAAAAATCCTTCTAATATTGCCTATCTATTTTATAAACTATATATAAAATCAATTTGAAGCGGATTTGTAAGGTTTCTTTTGCACTTATTTTGAGAAAATATTGATCATTTCGAGCCTTCATAACAAATGTCAGGTAAACATGATTTATTTTACATTTCGTGAAAAAACTAAAGATTGTGACTGGAATATTTAATTTATTTCTATAAGTTTTTAACAAAACAAAAATATTGAATAAATATATTCCACTTTAATGTCATTTCTACGAGTAACGATAACGTCTTAATAATAGGTCACATTTCTAAATTCCTTTATTTTGGAAAGAGATCAAACGTTAATAATAATTCTTGAGACACATCATTAAGATTAAGCATTTAAAAGAATAATAAAAAGCTGAAGCTGATAAGATTTAGGAGTCAAGGTGAAAAAAGCTAACTTTAAATATACATATTATTATGATAAGGTCACTTCTCTAACCCTAAATATAGGTAATAGAAAATTAAATCTAATATTGATTCTGAGGGTGTATACTGTACGGTAGTCCGATCTCTGTATATTTCCCTGAAGGGTCTGGTCTAGGGGCTGTCAAGTTTTACGATCCGGGCTTTTTCGACGACTATAAACATCATTACCGCCGCTCAGCTAAATGAGAAAAAAGCGGCGAAAGATGCGCTCAGCTTGACTCGCAAATTGGCACCGGCACCCGGCTTTGGATTCGGACTCGGCTCCGTCTCCGCCTGGAACTACTGCGACTTTATTGGGGACGTGACGGGACGGGATGAACGGGTTCCGGGGTACCGGATCGGAGGTACCAAGCGGCGAGGTGGCACCGTCTTAGGCCTGGGAATTGTGTAAAGTGGATATATACAGCGCGGTATACCGAGAGGGGCACATAAAACACACAAACCGAAAACGAGAAAAATGAATGAGAAAAGCAAATTCAATGCAAGTATCGGACGGATACATGCGAGTATCTCAGAAATACAATGCGCCAGTGCCTAATAACTGAACACAAGTTGATTTTGAGTCTCTATGGCTAAAATAAAAAATCACAACAAATCACAAAAAGCTCATAAATAATAGCTACAAAAAACGAACATCAACACACACACAGCGGCGACGGCCACAAAAGTTTTCGGTCGTTAGCGCAGTTCGCACTGTTCGCCATTTTGGCATGGCTAAAATTAGCTAATAACGATAACAAAAAAATAGTAAACAAGCCAACCAAAATAAACCGAAAAAGTTACGAACATATGAAAGGAAAAATAAAAAGAAAAACATAATGGCAGCCTTAGATTTTGATGGGCTTTATTGTGGGCCTAATGTGATCTTACAGGAGACTCTACGACTTACTATTAAAGATTTTGTAACAAAAAACAATGACTTGATTGGTTCTGAATTATCATAACAAATGTATATTAAAAACTACATGCTTAAATACAATATATTTCTCGGTAAATTAAAACCAGCTTTTACTGAATTAGTTAAGAAGAGGCTCAGAACTTCGCTTAAATTAGATTCTCACGTCTAAGAATAGACCAATTTAATTATCCATGCATTGTTAATTACCCTATATTATTTGTTGCTTTTTTTCTATCAGGTTCCCCCACAAAATTATACACATTTTATATTCCACTTGATTTGTGTAAAACTTTTCCCCACTCAATTAGTGATTCCAACTTCCTAGACCCGCAGCGAATATTATTTCTATCGCATTTGACGTGAGTCGGTCACGGGAGAGTGAACGAAGCAGTAATTACAATTGGATTTCAAATGCTTCAACGATTGCCGAGGGGATTTTTATTTATTTTTCCAACGTGTACTTCCATATATTCCTACTATTTAGACAGCAATATTCATCTCCGCGGAGAAACTGCGTTCTAAGAATAAAGCATCTTTCTGGGGGCGACGGAGCGAACGTGCGACCGGCGATTAACACCTCGGCATCGGTTGGAGTTACCTGCCTTTCGGCACTGGGCATGTGATGAAAGCATGCCCAAATAAATTAAGGCAATTTGGCCAGGAACAATAGGAGGTTTTTGTTATGCCTAGCAGTCCGTAAATCGACAGAGATCTTCATTTAGGCTGCTTTCCGCTCTTTCCTCTTTTTTCCTCCTAAATCTGCCAATTAGCGATGCTTCTGTTTCGAATCTCTGTGCAGTGATTTGTATATAGATAAATTAACACGCATATGAACGGATATTGTTGTGTATTCTAATGCTCTTCCTCATATGGGTTCCCTTTATTTCCTTGCTAATGTTTGTAAATAAATATAACAAAAAATTAACTTCTTGTCAATAAATAATCATAATAATAATAATCATAATCAATATAAGGCGAGCTTTATACTTTTATTTCGTTCTCAACTATAAAGTGTGTGTGCTGGGAACAATTTCTATTTCGCTGTGCTTGCTGATTTACTTAAGAGGTTATTACTGTAAAACCATTTTTGCCAGTTGTCGGTCTTGTTTCATTTATCTTCATTAATTCCTCATAAATCGAGTCTATACTCAGAAAGCTATAATTGCTTCATTGTACCAATAAACCATCTTCAGAATAAATATATAAAGTGAACCATCTTTTAAAAGAAACCTAACCATTTTTATATATTTTCCAAATATTTAAGGGTATATTCAGCATCGGCTTTCCTTTAGAATTCCCACATCACTCTTTCGTGTTACATTGTATTCCATTGCAATTATCACATTTTTCGAATGCGGATTTGTAAGTTTTCTAGTTCAGACTGCGATCGCAGCGAATGTCAATGACTCGTCATTGCTATAAGCTTTTTGGATCGGAACTGCCGGTGGCTGGAGCGTTTACCGCTCTCATTTGTCAAAGCCAACTTTACTTTGTATTTGCTTTTCGAGCAGTACCACGATGCCGCCCTCAATGCCCATGGAGCGTTGCGCTTTTAACGCTTCTCTGTGGTATTAATTGCCAGGCCAGATCATAAAAATATATGTGTTTGTGTACAAAAACAAGAAAAAAATTAACTACATTTAACTACATTTGTAGCTGTGCATATTTGGCTTAATATGGCATTTAAAAATGTTAATTGAAAAGAGTTACGGTAATGGAGGAAGCCAGTTTGTGGGTGTCAGTAACTGAGGAAAGTGATTTATGAAAGTTTAAAAAACAAAGAACGCGTAGAACTTGTTTGTGCGGTTTTCAAAAGAGATGCCTTGAATAGAACTGTTAAATATCTAATGAAGCAAAGATAACTATTATTTACAAATATTTTACTACTGTCGACTGTCGTTAAATTATAGAATGCTTCCTGGGCAATAATTTCTTAACACAATAAGTTTAATTTTAATGTTTAAATTAGTTATTTAAATATTGCCCATTAAATTACTTTGAAGCCAAAAAGCTTCCAT
Source organism: Drosophila nikananu (assembly GCA_008042635.1). Taxonomy (NCBI): domain Eukaryota; kingdom Metazoa; phylum Arthropoda; class Insecta; order Diptera; family Drosophilidae; genus Drosophila; species Drosophila nikananu. Next base: position 5,456 of record VNJV01002422.1, read on the forward strand.
TGTCGATTAGTTATCTAATAAAATGAATTAGAAACGAATTGGATTGTCTTTTAGGAATATGGTACCCTGCTCTTTCTTGGCTGTCTTGTGACTGTTTCTTTGTGGTTATAACGTTTCCGTATATTACTTTACCTTTAGTTCGGCTGTTTACTTCTGTTCTTCTCATCTTCAGGACAAAGCAGACCCAAAGTAATGCCCAAGGCTTTCGCACCCAAGTGCCAGATTCGAGAAGTCTCGTGGCCGCAGAAAGCCCCAAAGTCAAAGCCCTTGCTGGAAGATCCGCCAGAGGAGACACACACATAATGAGATTTGTACCGGGGACATCCAAGTTGATTTTTCGACATTTTCGCCTTGTTTTTCTGTTTTTTTTTTTATATTCATTGCACATCCACTTAGCAGTTGAAGATCTTCCAAATGAGATAACACGTTACATTCGGAGATGGATTTTTTGGGCGAGCTTTGCGCCGACGACAAAGCTGAGAAAACGAAGGAAAATTGCTTCAAATGCAGCAGATTATGCCGCTCGTAATGATGACGGGGCAGCTGGAGTGAGGAAGGTTATTGTGGGGCGCCACAAATTAATTTGCACCTTTCGCCTCTGCCGCAGCGCTGCAGCAGCAACTCCATCGTCGACGCCGACAGCTGTCGTGGCAGCGCCAGGTGAAAGTTGCACATGCAAATCCACAAAAGAAAGAAAAACATTGAGTGCTGCTGGCATTCAGTGGCTGCTAGGGGCACCGAGAGGAAAATTTAATAATTCATTAGGGGTAACTTAAAATAATTAAGGGGCATGGTAGATTTTCTGTCAACGTTTTATTATATTGATCAATTTCCCTGGATTTTTATTATTATTTATTAATTAAGAAAATTATAAATAACTAAATATTTCTGACGTTTTCGGCTTAACTGCGAGTGAGACATTCGTAAATTAAAAGCGAAACAAGCCTCTGAAATACATGTATACATCCATCACATGATTCACGCCTTTTACCAATTTATAAAGTGTTGAAGTTTAGTTTTGTGCCTTGACTAAGTAATAAATTTTCAAATAATAGGAAACAAAATTCCTTAGGAATAAAGCCAGGCATATGAAATCACTTAAATATGTATCGGAAACTCCCACGAGATTATGTTTTTATGTGGAAATGAACCTAGACATGTGTTTCATGTTCAAAGTGTGACTTTATCAAGCAGAGTTTTATAATTTATTATATTTCTCTAAGGTATTAACTCTAACCGAAACTGAGCATTAAACAAGTAAGAAAGCTACAGTCGTTCGTGAACGACTGTTATATACCATGTACCAAAATATATCGCCGCTTTTGCCTATTGCGACTTTTGCCTATTAGAGAAATGTAAACAAACTCGCTCTTTGCAAAACCACCACCATCTCATGCACTTGCGTGTGCAAGACAGAGATAACCCCTCCTCTCTTTTTTGCGCACGGGAGTTAGTTTCTTGCGCTCATCAGTTTTGTTGTTGTTTTTTGGGATGCACCTGTTTCTAGCTGCCAAATAGATAGCACACTGATAAGTAAATAACTTTTGTGTTTTTCACCCGATCTCTACCAGATTTTCGGTATTGATACATGTTCTACTGATTTCTATTGATTTGCAGGGAAGTGGGTTGGAAATTTTTAAATCTGAAACAAACTTGATCTGCGTGCAAAACATTCCGACCTACATACCGAGTTTGGTGGCTCTATCTCTTATAGTTGCGTTCATACAGACGGACAGACGGACAGACAGACATGGCTATATCAAAAGGGAATCCCGTACTTATCCTCAAATATTTGGATTTCTTCATTTATGTTAACTTAATATTAGTTTGTTATTCATTTTGTCTCAGTGCAAGTTAGTAGTAAGATCATAACGTGACTGGAAAAGTTGGATGTTTTAGAAAAACCCAAAGGATAGCCATTTTCTGTTTGCTGCAGGGCAATGTCATAATCTATGCGGCTAGCCGGTTATTCCCCTGTTTCGCTTCACTTAAATGCAGGCTTATTACACATTTCTGTGCATCTCCTCGTATTTGTGTTTAGCGGGCAAAACCACCGCTATTGTAATGTGTCATTTATTAGCTTTTCGCATTTGAGTGATTGCCGCTCGCCGGCAAGAGGAAGCGGAAATAAGTGCAGTGTACAGCTATAAAGTGCATTTGGGTGTTTGATTGCATTTCGCACAGTTACTGGAACCCCCTGAAGCATGTAAAAGTCCGTTGTTAAGTTCAAACTATTATAAAGTTTCAAATGCTGTAACGCTCTCGGCAGGGTGGCAACTTTAGTTTTTGAAAAGCTCCGGAAATTGTTGAAAAATTCGGGTGGTCAGACTAGTAGTTAAAAAGCGATTAATATCGAAAGAATACTTGGAGCCAATCCTGCAAGTGCTACAAACTTCACTCCTGTCAGAATTGGATTTTCTTCTGGTAAGTTCTCTATCAGTTTTCGCATCGTTAATCTTATTTTTACGCCCTTTTAAGATAACTATTAACCCAAACGAATTATGATGAGCGATAACAATAAGCCGGCAATACTGTACCTGGAACCAAAGAACGATATCGTTCTCGAAGGCCCCTTTAATCGCCTGGTGAGAAAGAGCATTGTCATCGAGAATCCCAGGAAGGTCCAGCATGTGGCTTTTAAGTTGAAAACCACCACGCCCCATTTGTTCTTGGTCCGTCCCAGTACCGGAGTTCTGGGGCCTGGCGAAAAGGTCACGGTGGACGTCTTTCTAAAGCCCATTGTGGAGGATGTCGGCCAGAATTGCCCCATGTTTTTTATCCAGGCGGCCGTGGTCCTTGGCGGCAATATCGACTTGGATAAGTTCTGGAAGACGCAGAACTCGGCCATTTGGAAGGCCAAGATCAAGTGTGAGTTGATCCCGCACAAGTCGTCAGAAGACCATTTCCGCCAGGCCAGTGGCACCGCTACCGTCTTTCAGAACATGAAGGAAGGGACAGGCAAGACCAAGCTGCTTCTGCAGGACGAGCGCTCTGAACTCAAGAAGCAGAACAGTATCTCGGACAACCAGGATATGGCAGCACGACGCCGCGAGTCAATAATGCAAGGTCCTCATCCACGCAACACGACCGGCTACTTTCTGTTCCTTATGGTTTTAACTATCGTCGCCTCTATTGTTGGTGCTTATTATGGAATGCATTCCAGTGATTTGGTTAAAGAACTTTGCACTAACTTATGTATGGACCAGTAAAAGCATATTGGAGGCGAAGTGCCACTGATATAGAAGCAGTAATTAAGAGGCTATCCAATTTTATTGTCTTGTAACTTTAATAAGAAAAAAACGCATTAACCGAATGCACAGAATTTATTTATCACTGTGGACTATCATTTTTCAACGCATAAAAACGTGACAGAAAACAATAATAAACAAAAATCTCACGTTTCCGTTTATTAGCGTAGCCAGACTGCAGAAGGAAAATTGTTTTTTTCTAATTTTTTGTTCCTTAAGCATTTTTATTTATTGATTTCACTTCACAGTCTCGGAAGACCCAAAATGTGGCTGTTTTTAATATTTAATAGATAAAACAAATGTTAATTCAAATTAACTTCTTAAAAAATAAATAATCAATTAATTTAAAATATCGCTAGTTTCGACTGTGTTATCGATGTTTTTGCACTTGAGCCGATTCTATGCGATATCTCAACAATCGATAGCTTTCCTATTTCCCATGACTAGTGATGCAAGTTCGACCGAAAACATCGATGTCGAAGGTCGGGCCGATGAAAGAACCAAATTTAGCAACGATTGCAATTTTAAGAAAAGCTGAAAATAGCGAAATATACATATGTTTTAAAATAATATATTTTTATTTATAAATATATTATATATTTTTTATTTATAGACACAAAAACTTAAAATAATATAACAATAATGCTTTCACAGCAGTCTCTTTCTTTCCATTGAGTTAGAGATTATAAAAAGAAAAAAAACTTAAAATATATAAGTTTAATGTGTTCATTGCTTTTTAATTTTTAAAATTTTCTCATCTATATCCTAACCGACAATCTTAACTCCTTAAATAATAAACATAATAACAGATGATTTGCATCGAAAACATCGGAAAACATCGACAAGAAAAACCTTAATGTCGAAAACATCGATGTTTTCAGCATCACCATGACAGAATTATAAAAGTCGGCAAAAACATAACAATGAGGGCGAGGGGAGCTCGAAATGCAGGTTACCTTGTATAATTTGTATCGTGCAACAGACGACAACGACCGCTCGCTCCCGCCCATCGATCCGGCGATTGGGAGCGAGGGAAAGGCGTGGAAAATCAACGCGGCGCCGCCATTGAGAAAGAAAGCGTGTGCTCCCAAACAAAAAAGGGGGAGAGGAGAAGAACAAGCGACACACACACAGAAATAGAGAGTGAGAGAGACAGAGAGGGAGAAAACCCAATTCGAGGTCGCCGGACGCAAAGATGTCGCACTCAGCCGAAGCCGTATCCATCGGGGGAGCAGCAGGGCCGGAATCCGCGACTGGAGAAGGATCAGCAGACCTGGACGCCTCGACGAAGCAGCCGCCACCCGAGGCACTGCAGGACGGGGACACGAGCAACAGCCTGGAACCGGGCGAGGTGGTGACCCCGCCGCACCACCGCCTCTCGTCCAGTCCCGCCCTCAAGAAGCAGATGCCGCTGGGAAAGACGCTGCGCAAGACGCTGAACAATCACAGCCTCATCAAGGACGCCGATGGTTGCGAGGAAAAGGTGAAAGCTTTGTATGAACTGACCCGAAAAGAGAATGGTGCGCAGGGAGCGCCCATGGACGAGGCCGATGACAGTGAGGGCCTCTACTCGGACACGGACTCTTCGGTGGAGGATCTGAAGAGCGTGGAGGATGTGCAGCAGGCGAGAAAGGAGAAGCAGGCGGAGGCGGCGGCTGCCGCGGCTTTACCACAGGCGCCGCCCACTCCGTTCCTTGGCCTGAGTCCCCTGCGATTCCATATGCGAGCTCCGCCACCCTGCTTCGACTTTCCGCGCATGGGCTTTATGCCCCGTATGGCCAGGGGCGGACCGCAGCGCATGCGACCACCGTTCTTTGGTCGGCCTCCAGCACCGAATCGCATGGGATCATCCTCGATGCAATCACCTGCGCCGGGAGCAGCTCAGCTTCCACCCGGTGGAGCAGGCAGTCAAGGTAGTGTCGGCCACAATCCTGGACGCTACAAGCGGCCCCAATCGGATCTCAGGTAAGAGTGTCGTCGCAAAGTTACATAAGAGATAGACAGAAATAATGTTTTTCGTTTCAGCTGGACAACTTTGCAGCCGGCTGTGTCCTTTACCTTCAATCTGGTACCCGAGTGCTCTAGTACCAAGCATAAGGATTGCAAGCAAAAAGCTGAGAGTGCAACTGCCGGCAAATCAAAAGAGCCATCCGCCAGTGATGAGAAGGTAAAGGATGCTACAGAACAATCGGATCCATTGAGGGAAAGGTCCAAGGAAGAATCCAAGCAGAATTTACCAGCAAGGGGTAAGACCAAGGAGAGAGATCAAAACAGAGGAAATACAAGGGAGAGATCCCAGGCACGGGATTCAACCAGAGAATCTCCTGGACGATCTAGGGAGAAATCAAAGGCAGAAGATTTAACCAGAGGAAAGACAAGAGAAGGATCAAAGGATAAGGAGTTCAACAGAGGAAAGACAAGGGGAGCATCTCAACAGAGAAAATCCAGAGGAAATTCGCGGGAAGGAAATCAAAGCAGAGGTAAACCCAGAGAACGCTCCAGGGCACGAGATCAAGCTCGAGGCAAAACGAGGGAGAAAAGCAGGGAGCGGGATCAAACCAGAGCGAAAACTGTCACTGAGAAGACTCGGCGAGTGGACCAAACACAAGAGAAAGACAGAAAAGTGTCCCAGGAGAGAAATCAAAAGAGGGGGACGACTCGAGAACGTTCAAGGGAGCGGGACCCCCGAAGGGCTAAGACTACGGAAAGGTCCAGATCTAAAGAAAAGATGGTCGACAAATTCAAGGATCGAAAGGAGAAGCACAGGCCAAAGGATAAATCCACAGAAAGCCTTGATAAGTCCGAGAAATCTATGGATAAATCCAAGGATAAGCGACATGATCGATCGAGGGAAAATCACAGCGAAAAAGCGAATGAAAATCCTCGCGAACGCCTTCGAAGAAGTTCCAAGGAGAGAATCCACGAAAAATCCGCTGAAAGAGTTCAACAAATGGAAGCCAAGGAGCCGAAAGACAAGTCAAGGGATAAGAAAGAAAGCACCACAGAGCCCGCGAAGGACAGGCTCCCGCAGAAATCTTCCGATCGAAGACGCGAACGTTCTCGGGATAAGCTGAGAGAGCGATCCAGGGAAAGGTACTCAAAGGAAAGATCGCAGGAACAGTCGAGGGAGAAGACTCGGCATAGCAAGCATGATAAGTCAAGGGATCACTCGGGGGAGAAGCAGTTGGACACACACAAGCAAGGCCGGTCCAGAAGAGCGGCCACTCCTCACGATTTATTCGGGGAAGTCAGTCAAACTCACCGGAAGAGCGAGGCCAGTTCCGCTTGGGCAGGCAAGGACGGCACACCTCCAATGACGCCACCCCAGCAGCGGGGCCACACTCCTCCAACCAGCGACACCCCCAAGACCAAGGTCTACGATATTTTCGCAGACTCACCGCCAAGATCGAACACTGCCGTTGCAGCTGTCTCAGCTGTGATACTCGAAGGTAGCACCACGCCGCCATTGAAGGCGGCACCGGCTACTGCACCCATTGCTCCCACACCCGCCAGACCCACCAAGCTGACGCCACTGCTCAATGCCAGCGAGATTCACAGCCGGATTGGAGCCCTGCTCGAAGATGATGATAATGATTTGCACTTGGAGGCTCTGCTGGCCACCAAGGAGCAGCTCTTCCGTCGCACCAACGAGCACAAGGAGCGGAAAGAGGCACCAAAGGAGATCAAGGCTGAAAAGGAGGTGGAGCAGCACCGACACGTGAACCCCTTCAACCGCGAATCAGTATTAAGCAGCGAGAGGAAATCCTACTCGTTCCAAAGGAACGGCAGTCGCCACTCAAGCGACAGCGAAGAAAACTGGGACAGAGATGAGGAACACGAGATTGAATCTTTGCCGAGCCGGAGAGGCGAGTTCAAAGATATCAGCATTAAGATTGAGAAGGATCTAACGCCACCGCCGCCGCAGAGAACGTTTACTGTAACCCGCATCAAAGTCGAGCGCAATGCAACTCCGCCAACGGTGTCATCGGATCGAGATAGCGAGGTGCTGGTGAGAAATGGAGTGGTGGCAGCCAACGCCCCTCCGCCGCCGGCCAAGGAGCAGGAGAGCCCCGATACAGATGACTACATCGATAACTGGGAGAATGACGATTCAATATCTAGCATGCCAAAGAATGCTGCTCCGGCCACACCAACTCCCGCCCTAACAACGGCTGCTGCTCCCAATCACAATGCCTCGATAAACATCACACCACTTCCTCCGCATCCTGCCCAATTCACTGACGACTACGATGAGGATGAAGACGATTCGAATGCCCTGTGGAATGCCAACAGCACGCCACCTCCCCGCGCCAAGACGGCCAATCTGCCGATGAGCAATATCCATGAGTTGTACGACAAGTTCATGAACAGCATCGATATGGGCGGCGCCGAGATGGAGGAAGATACCTCCAAAAACAGTTCCTTGAGCAATTCCACTGCCGAAGACAGTTCCTCGGGCTCCGACACCTCATCGACCAGCAGCAGTAGCAGCGACTCTGACGACGACGACGACTCCAGTTCGGGCGAAGAGGAGGATGGCAATGAAAACACTTCGGGTGATGAGTCCCCCTCAGCAGCAGGCGCTGCCAAGTCCGATCCAGACGATCAGCATGGCAAGGAGCATCAGCTAAAGAAGAACAATGTTAGCAAAGACCTGCGGAAACTCAAGAGTCTCGAGGATAATCTGGCTAGGATTCAAATGATGCGCGAGAACTACGATGCTGGCGATGAGATCTCCGAGGAGCTGCTCAAAATGGAGTCCCTCTTCCTCATGCAGCGCAATGCCATTATGGACAAGTACCGTAAACAGGAGCTCAAGAGCAACTCCAGTGAAGATCACCAGCAGCAGCAAATGGAAGCGCAGCAAGTTGAACCGCCGGTTGAGCAAGGCTCTCCCGCTCCTGTGAATAGCATCTTTGATGCCAATCGAGGGGCCATCAAGATGACCATTTCACGGCTGAAACTGACGAGTAAATCTGCTATTTTCGACAAGGATGAGACGGACCAGCAGCCTGCACCAACCAAGCTGCCCGTAGAGCCAACTAAACCAACGCTAACGCTGCCGTTGCCGCCACAAAAACCGCCAAAGGAGGTGGCCATTGTGAAGCCCACTATTGTGGAATCGCGATCGAAGCCCAGGGTTTTGAGGAGTCCGCCACCGCCGGCGTCGGCATTGGGTAATCGTCGCAGATCTCGTTCCCGTTCCATCTCCCGAAATAAATCCAAGCGTCGAAGTCTGAGGCCAAAGTCTCGTTCCCCGAGTCCGAAGCGCTGGCGTCCTCCGTCGCCGAGAAGAGGTTCACGCTTCGCCAAGAGGAACAGCGGTGGATCAGCAGCAACCAAAATTGGAAGGAGCCACAGTCGCAGTCTGACTCGAAGTAGGACGCGCAGCAGAAGTCCAAATCGTCGGAGGCGTCCTCCTTTGACTGCGGGTAGCCGAAGACGTGGATCCCTTTCGCCTGGCCCAACTAAATCCGCTGGGCCACGGTCACCACCTCATCCCCGCCTTCGACGATCCCTGACGCGGGAACGGGACAGGGACAGGGATCGCCGCTCACGCTCGCCACTGCCATTTAAGCCACCCTCCCCGCCCATGCGACGCAGTTGGTCGCATTCCCGCTCACCAAGCCGCCGGAGAACTCGCTCCCGGTCCAGATCGCCACGATTCCATTCGCCCAGGGATGGGGGCCAAAGTTTTGCTGACTATTTCGAGGACAATCAGGGCATGGAGGCGGCTGCCTACTACTACAACATGTCGCTGATGCAGCAGGAGTATCAGGATCCCACGGGCACGGGCTACGATACGTATGCCGCCTACGTGGATTCCGCCTACAACATGGAGCAGGCCTATGCCCAGTTTACGGAGGGATACGCGCAAATGTATGGCGATTATCCGGTTGAAATGGACAGTTCTGCCTCACCTCAGCTAATGGGATCGTCGGTGCTCAGGGAACTGCCCATGGCTCCGGTCGTGCCGGTGGCCATGCAGGTGGCAGTGCAGAAGGGCAACGTCTTGGAGATTGTGCCCACGGGCGAGGCCATAATGGTGCAGGATGCAAGCCTAATGCCAGTGGCAGCGGAGGAACCATTGGAGGATGAAAGGTGAGCTTAATTAATAATGAAATTTAGAAAAATTCGTTTATGCATTTCCTTCTTTCTTTGCATAGCAAACCCAAGCGAAAGCGCGTGAACTTCGTGGACAATGTGCTGCCGAACTACGAGAGCGAGAGCGAGGACCGGGCCGTCGTATCGATGGCGGTTGAACGTGCCCTATGCCAACATCAAGAACGTCGCTCTCGTGCCGCCGCCAGACTGCAGCAGATTCGCGACGAGCTGCTCGCGTTGCCTCCACCACCTCCGCCCCTCACACCGAAGCCCGCCAACCTGGAGAAGCCCGTGCTGGTGCAGAAGAAGCCCAAGTTCCGTTACTTCCACTTCGATCCCATCAAAGGAGCCATTGTGAAAACTCACTCTAGGGTACTGCGACTCAACTTCCGGCCCCCCTTCGATCCCAAGCACTTTGCCATGCTGATCAGGACGGGTCGTTTACCGCCGTTCCCGCCGGGCTTCATGCGCCATCGACCGCCAAATATTCCAGCCCATGTGGATCCTGCAACCAGGGCGGCAATGCTTAAGGAGTTCTTCAGCAAACATCCCCCGCCACCGCTGCCGATGCCGATGCCCATGTCCATGCCCGATGGGATGCCCTATTACCTGAGTGGACCACCGCCAATGCCAGCTGGAGCGTCGCTATCGCCAGTGCCGCAGCACATTCCAGTGCTTGGTAGTCACGGCTATCAGGGTTATGCGCATCCTTCGCCAGTTCCGGTACCTGTTCCTGTGCCTCCGGTGGCCTTGCCGCCGCTTGCAGCATCAGTGCCTGCACCAACTGCCTCAACGCCGCCCCAGGCGATGATAGCTCCCTTCTTCACACCGCCGCCGCTGCCCGAGCTATTGCCAATACTGCCCGACCTGCCCACTCAATTTACGGTGAAGTCAGTGCCCACGATTACCGAGATAATGCCGGTGGACATACTGCAGCAATTGGGACCGCTGCCCAAGACCCTGGATGTGGATGACGGTGGAGGGATGGCGAGTCCAGAGCTGGCCAGCACCGATCTCAAGGAGGAAGAGGCTGATGCTGAGCTTGAGGCCGGAACTAACGCCGGGGAACAACAGTCAGAGGTGGCGGAGATCAAGACCCAGCTGCTTATGGAGACCCAGTAGAAGTCCCATCTTTAGCTGGATTTTATAGCCAATAAATTTTGTAATAGATAATTATGATTTTAACACTCCAAACTATCGGCATTGATTAAGTCCTTTATACCTTTAATTTTTTCCAAGTTTAATTAGTTTCCATTTTTGACAATTTTGTGAACAAATCGCATTTACAAAAAGAAATCGTTTTAGGTTTTATATGCTCTATGCTCTAGGTTTGTATGTCATTTATACATAATGTTCGGCTTGATTTCTACAAGAAAATAAAAATGTAAATAGTTCGCGTTGGCTTAAGAAGTACACATGAATTAACATACGGTGTAAACATTACATTAAACTATACGTATGTCTGAGTCGTTGCTTAGTCTAACGAAATTATATTCGAATTAAACCTAATATTACAAGAAATGTATGTATCGAATGTGTATGTAAGGTGTGTGTTTGCGAGATGTGTGTACAAAAATACAATTGTCTTTGCCTCGAGTGCGTGAAAAGTAAATAGTTTCAAGTTTTATTCCGACTCAAATAGTTCAACTATTTCGTTCTACTCCCCCAAAGAACTTTGTGTAAAAATCAATATCAATTTGATATACGGACCGCTTCTTAAACCTAATTATGAGGGAATGAATGGACGTATTGTTTCTCCCCAAGATAATCGAAGAACTCAACTCCCATCTAGACGGTTTCCCTGGGCGTCAGAACCAAGGGAAAACATTTGGCTGGCAGGGCCAGGCTCTCGGGACTTATCTGAATCGTGGATGGATCGTGGCTGCTCACATCGTACCTCTGCAGTATGTTGACCAGGATGAGGAATCCGAATCCTCGCACCAGATTCTGGCCAATGCATGTCCGTTTGCCGATGCTGAAGGGCAGGAAGTGTGGAATGTTTTTCCTCAGCTGAAGCTTCTCCGTGTCGCTCTCGAAGCCCGAGTCCGAGCCAGAGCCCTTCGGGGTACCTCCTCCTCTCCGTTGCGATTTCTCCAGAAATCTTTGCGGATTAAACTCTTGGGGATTGACCCAGTTCTTTTCGCTGGTGTTGAGCACATAGTTGTTGATGAAAACGAGGGTGCCCTTGGTCACCCCATAGCCGGAGATCACTGCATCCTCGGTGGTTACGTGGGGGACAATTGGCGACGAGGAGTACCGCAGCACCTCGAATATAGTGGCCATGGTATACGGCATTTCGTGCATGTCCATGAGGCTGATTTGCCGCTTCTCCGCCGATGTAAGGCCATCGATTTCCCCCTGGATCCTCTTCCCTATCTCCCGATCCCTTGCTATATAGGCCAGCACCAGCATCACCAGATTACCCACAGCCGAGTGGCCACCCACAAAGTCCTCCAGCATGAAGATTATGGTATTCCGGGAGACCTCCTTGTCCTCCACGATGCTCTTGAGCAAAGCGTCCGTGAAATCCCTGTCCGGTTCATCCACGTCGATGTTCAGCTCCCTGTGGCAAATAATCCGGTCCAATATGAACTTTCGGATGGTCGTCGACCAGTTGGTGATCTTGTTGAGGTGCCGCTGATAGAAGGGATACAGCCAGGGCAGGAAGTCCAGCGGGTGTCCCTGGTTGATCTCCCAGAAGATCTCGTCGAAGTACTGCACGATCTGCTGGAACTCCTTGTCCTGGTAATCGAATCTCAGGGAGCACATGTACTGGCTGAACATATTGGCGCATGCCTTGAGGACCAGTGACTTGATTTCCATTGGCTCTCCGGCGACTAGCCGTTCCCTTAGCTCTCGGTTCCAGTGCTCCATCTCGGCGCAGCCGATCTCGGACATTTTCACATAGAACGAAGAGGATTCCCGGGGCGAACAGTGGCGACGTGCGAGGTTCCGCCGCTTCTGCTGGAGCTGCGACCAATCGCAGAGGGCCAGGGAATTGCTCCGCTCGCCGCCGAACAGCTTGTGATACCGCAGAAAGTCCGGTCGTCCACTCATCACCTTGCCATTCTGGTTCAACACCTCACGGATCAGCTCCAGATTGTTCACCACCAGGCAGCGGGTATGCCCAAAGGTCAGCGAGTAAATGTCGCCGAACTGCTTGGACAGCTCCGTGAAGCCAGCAAAGGGAGTGTCCCTGTAACGATCCAGCAGGTGGAGGTTGCCGATGATGGGCCAAGGACGTGGCCCCGGAGCCTGTCTGTATTTCCTCCTCTTCTTCTCCTGACCGGCAACCATTTGATTCTGTCCCGTGGAATGGCCATTTTTAGGGGGCTGATTAACCCGCCGCTGGGCCCCGTAAAAAATGCGCACGTAAGACGTAATGACCACACTTATTAAAATGCCTAAAACGGTATAAACTGTGGCTGTGACAGTCGCGAACATTTTCGCTTAGTTGTTGAAAGTAGAGAATGCAAAACGCAACTGACGACGGTCAGCAAAATCGATCAGCAGGTAACCTCAGGCTTCGGGAAATCACTTTCCCATTTTGTGGGGTGAGGACTTAACGCTGCCTTACCTGCCCGGAGTGGAGTGGGCCGTGCTCGGCTACCTGATTGTTTTGGTTGTTAAGAAGGTCTTAATGCGTCTCCCTTCCCTTGCCTTCCCTCTTCCTACCGCTTAGAGGTCAGCACGAATATTCAAGTTCGACCAGGCAACTGCAGGCCATCTGCAATATTGCATTTTAATTTCATATTAATTCTTTCGAGCACCAATTTTCACTTTATGATCCCAGAGTGACCTATTTTGAAGTAAGCTGAATTGGCTGTATTTATTTTTAAGATTTACAAGATAATAATTATATTTTCTTTTGATTTTTGAAGAAATTAAATAGGGATTTTGTTAGATTTTCTTAGCAATACAATTTGTTTATTGGTTTTGGTTTTAAATGGTCTTTATTTCATTATATATTTTCTTTCAGTTTCAATTTCTACTACAATATTAGCGTTTAATGTTTTCCCCACTTAAGTCTGGGAACTTTAAATTTATTTCCTATAATTTTCCCTTAACTCTAAGTATATACACTCTCCTGGTAGACTATCTTAGGCTATTATCTTCCTTTATTGAGTATTCCTTATGAGTATCCAAGACTCTACTCGTCCAGCTTGTCCTTGGCAAAGGGTCCCATGTTGGCCGCATATGCCATCAACGCCGGAATGGAGCTCTGCTCGTAGTTGCCCGTAAAGAGATGCTCGAAGGGGCCGGAGGCGAAGACGCCCACATCCTCGGCGCCGTGGGTCTCGCTACTCAACGGCACCGTGGCCTGGAATTGAAAGTTCTCCTGGGTTGTGTCCACATGCGAGAGATCGATGCGACCGGCATCCGAGTTGTAGGTATCCGCGAAGCCAGGCCCATTGGCATAGGATAGAATGGTGAAGGGCAACTCGTCGTCAGCCAGGTTGGGAGCCAGGGTCAGAATGTTCTGGCGACGGTACTAAAGGGAGCAAATCAAGAGAAATGTTTATTGTAAAATTAATTTACAGCAGCATTAGCTTTAGTTACTCACCGGATAGCCATTGATGGACATGGTGTGCGAGTGATCCGAGGTCACCACAATCAGAGTGTCCTCCTCGCTGGTCAGTTTCCTGGCCATTTCCACGGCGGCCGCAAACTCCTGGGTATCCTCCAGAGCCTTCCTGGCCCTCGTTTCATGGTGGGCCATGTCGATCCGGCCGCTCTCCACGAACAGGAAGTAGCCCTTCTCGTTCCTGCTCAGCATCTTGATGGCCGCCTCGGTCATGTCGGAGAGCGAGGGCTCGGCTTCTTCGTAGTGGGTTCGCTGACGGTCGCCATGATACGGCAGGTGAGAAGACTCAAAGAGTCCGAGGAGGTAGTCCGTCTTGCTGAGATCCGTGTCCCGCAGGCCCTTCAGCGACCACACGTACTTGCCCTCGGAACCCTGCTGCTTCTTGATCTCCTGCCAGTCCCTGATCAGATCCCGGCCATCGGTGCGGAGCCCCAGAACTCCCACCTCGTCGTGCATTGCCTTATCGCGGAAGGTTGACCGACCGCCACCCATGATCACCCGGAGCTCCTGGCCCACTGGCCACTCCACCAGCTGGCGGGCAATGTCCGTGTTGAGTTCGGGGCTGCAGTTGGACGCGACGATATCGCCGTCGGACTCCCAGTTCCTGTCAGCCACATGGGCATAAGTTCCGGCCGGCGAGGCATGTGTAACCCTGGCGGTGGTCACAATACCCGCCCACTTGCCCGCCTCCTGGGCCCACTGGGCAATGCTCTGGGTGTGTGTGCTGGCATTGGTGGCGGCCACACAGTCGCCCCGCTGCACCTGGGCATTCACGCCGATGGTGCCGTAGTTGGCCTTCACGCCGGTAAGGTAAGCCGTCGCCGTGTTGGCTGAGTCCGGCGTCCTCTCGTCCACGGCGTACGTCTTGGAGAGGCCCAAGTAGGGGAACTTCTCGAAGGATACCTGCTGGTTGCTGTCGCCCATGAAGTCCCGGGTGGCCGCAATCGTGTGGATGGACATGCCGTCGCCAAGGAACAAGATCACGTTCTTGGCGCGGTTCTCGTTCAGCTTCTGGTGCCCGGCCAGCTTATCGGCCAGAATCGATTGGGCCTTATCGTGCCAGAAACGTGTCTCCAGCTCCTCGTCGAGGGCCACAAAGTCGCGTGAGGCCTGCAGGCGGGGATGGTGTTCTGTAAAATCCGGACTTTGGGTTAGCAACTAATCGGCAATCGGCGGGGAAAATTTGGTCTAATAAAACTACCAACTCAAGTGTGTTTTCGCCCGGTAGTTCCTTTGATAAAATCTATAAATCAGTATTAATTATAGCCATTTATTGGGTCGCGTTTAGCATCTAATCGCCTACGAAATCGCACCTGATTAAATAATAATAAAACGTGTTGAAAACGTTTTTTGCTGTTGCGATTAGGTAATGATTTCATCAGCCAGAAACGTAAGCAAAAACTTTGGCAACCATTTTTATTTATTGATTATTTAATTTGGTTAATTTACTTGTCAAGTATTGTATTATTCAAGATTTATCACTAGCAAAATGTTATTTATTTTAACATTTCCTAAACCCTTTCCAGCTTTCATAGCTGATAATTCCTGTTCACGTGATCACTCGAATCGTAAATTATTATAGCCCGCCCATGACAGAACCTTTTCAAAAATAACTCTAGATTAGGAAGCGGGCTTAATGAGTTAACAAGATTTGCGATAAGCCGCGGGGCTCGGGCTCTTGCTATTGGCCGCAGATAAGCCAGGGAACTCCAAGACGATTCCGATTCGTTGGAGCTCTCTCTCTTCGGAATCGTGCTTCGTGCTCGTGCATCCAACTCACCCATTTCCTGCTGGTCGGTTAGCTCAGCCCGAACCCGGAGGAACAGGAGAGCCAAGAAAGAGCACACGATCGGGGCACCACTGCTGGTTCTCATCTTGGAACTTTGAAGTGAGAATCACTACGGTCGAAAGCTGCCGCGAGACTGGCCAAGTTAGGCGGATCGGCCGGGTTATATAGCCTCCTCGGTTCCTCGGTTCTCCTGTAATACACATAAGCATATGGAATATGGAACTGTTATTGTGATTTGATGTGCAATCTCGAGTGGGCATCGATTAATTATCTCGAGTGGAAACGTGAGTATCACGGTCTGGCCAAAGGAGGGCCATAAATTACTCGACACGACTCGGTGCCCTATCGACTCCTCGGCCGAGCTGCACCCGATCCGATCGCCGGGTATATTAATGCCCGGCAGGTGACCACGGAGTACAGTATCCAACTAGCTGGCGGAGTGAAAGCATTGCGAGAATGTCTACTCTCAAGTTCTGGATTGGCCTGAGCCTCCTCGCCCTGGCCTGGGGTGCCGCTGTTCCGCGCAAGGCGCCCGTTGACGAGGAGCGCCTGCACCCCCATCTGCCGCGCAGTGTTCGACTTCGCCAGATTTCTGGGGAGGAGACCTCAGAGTACTGGCTCTCGGCCAGCAAGGAGCTGATCCGTGAGAAGCTGAACTTTGTGAGGAACACGAACAAGGCAAAGAACATCATCCTCTTCCTGGGCGACGGCATGGGATTGGCCACTCTGGCGGCGGCCAGAAGTTACATTGGCGGCGAGGAACTGAAGCTGTCCTTCGAGGAGTTCCCCTTCACCGGGCTGTCGAAGACCTATTCGGTGGACAAAATAGTGCCGGACAGCGCCTGCACCTCCACCTCGTACCTGTGCGGAGTGAAGGCCAACTACGGAACCATTGGCGTCAACGCGCACGTGAAGAGGGGCGACTGCCTGGCCATGGCCAATGAAACGAACCATGTGTTCTCCCTGGGCAAGTGGGCGATGGATGCCGGCAAAGCGGCCGGTCTGGTGACGACCACCCGCGTCACTCACGCCTCCCCCTCGGGAGTCTACGCCCATGTCGCGGACCGGGAGTGGGAGAACAATGCCGTCCTGGAGGAAGCCTGCGGTGAGCAAGCGGAGGGGCTGCAGGACATCGCCGTCCAGCTCATCCACGGCGAAGTGGGCGGCAAGCTGAAGGTGATGCTGGGCGGTGGCAAGCGAAGCTTCTACAGTCCGGAGCACTACGACAAGGGCCGCCGCACCGACGGCCGCAATCTGGTGGAGGAATTCGAGGCTTTGGCCGAGGGCAACACGTTCGTGAAGACCCAGAAGAAGCTGCTCGGTGTGAACGCCACCGAGACGGGTCGTCTGCTGGGCCTGTTCAGCAAGAGTCACATGCACTACCACCTGGAGCAGCTGGCGGATCCGGAGAACAATGAGCCCACACTGGAGGAGATGACCGAGAAGGCCATCGAGGTGCTGCAGACCGAAGAGCAGGGCTACTTCCTGTTCGTCGAGGGCGGCAAGATCGATATTAGCCACCACGATACGATGGCTCGCATTGCCCTGGACGAGACGGCTGAGCTGTCGAAGGCGGTGAGAAGGGCCCGGGAGATGACCAATCCGGAGGACACCCTCATCGTGGTCACCTCCGATCACTCGCACACGTTCAGTGTGGCCGGGTATCAGCCTCGCGGCAGCGACATCTTTGCACCCGCCAAGTCGAAGGGCAAGGATGGAAGACCATACATGGCACTGAGCTACGCCAACGGCAAGAGTTTCGAGGACTTCTACAACACGGAGACCCACGAACGGAAGGATCCCACCGCTCTGTCCACGATCGGGGACATCGATCAGCTCTTCCCGGCAATGGTGCCCCTGGAGTCGGAGACGCATGGCGGCGAGGACGTTGGTGTGTTCGCCTCCGGCCCCTGGGCACATCTCTTCACCGGAGTCTACGAGCAGAACACCATTCCCCACATCATGGCCTTTGCCGCCTGCGTGGGCGATGGCCTAACCGCCTGCGATCAATAGGATTAAAGGGAGGTGATTGACAGACCGAAGGACTCTTAATTAGCTAAACCAACCAGGCGATTCGCACGTACTCGCTATCGCGTTAAATGAATACTCAAAAGGTGACAGGTGCTCCTCGGGTGCGCACACATGGCACTCGAGCCCGGGAAATCAGATGGGGGATTACTTGCTTCCCTATCACTGTGAAATACCAAATATATAAATATGTGCTTATACGCTTATTGTCTGATTATAGGCAGACATCCTACAAATCCGATTGAATCCGATTAAAGTTATTGTATTTTATTAAACTCTCGACTTTGATTCTTTTTGGGATTGTGTGGTGTGATCGGAGGAAGGTCTCTATCAACTTAACATGGTAAATCTAGCGAACTGAGACTCGTGGACTCAAAATCTTAAGGCAAGTGGATTCCTGTCAATAAATACCCAATCAACTTGATATATGTGTTATTTAATCGGATGGCAAAGCCAACGAAGACTTGCAAATCTGATCAAGAAATTTTCCAATAAATTGAGCGACGTAGAAAGTTGACATTGGTGAAATGGCCAAGGACATATAGTTAGGATTAGTACTCTTTATATTAAGGTATTAAAAAGCCGTAAATTATACAGACAAATATACAGAAAAAGAATATTTGCAAAGATTAAAAAAAGGGAATAATTGAATGATATTTTAACATGTTAGTAAGCACTTAATAAAAAACAACGTAATACATTTTATACACTGTAAATGACATATGAGCTTTCAAAAATATTATTCAATCTGAAAATTAAACATTTTTGAAGGAAAATTGTTCTAATAAATCTAACATAAGGTAACAAATTCAAGGTATAATATTGAAATTCAGCTGAGTGCCTGTTAGACTTTAGAATAGAATTTAAGAATAATTTTAAAATATATGGTATAAGCACCACAGAAGCACTCAATTCAAATGGCTATTACTTTAAAATGATTCTAAATTATAATAATAGTAATTTAGCTTAAAACATTCCTGATATAATAATATACATAAGTATATATTTAATAATAACAAATATTTAAAATACAAATAAATTGGTAAAAATATAGAATTAAGCTTATTTGTAGTAGTAGTAGAAATGATTAAATATACCTTGCAAAGGAATAAAAAGGTGGCACATTTACAAGGTTTAATTTTCCCCAAATGTAGTCACACTTCTCTGATAAATCAGATGTTTATTTAGAATTTCCTAGAAAATCAATTATCGCCTTTCACTCTCCACAAAACTTTGTTTAAAGATTCAAGCAAAAAGCAGCTAGCAATTCCCAGAAAGCGTGTATTTATAAAAGTCTATCGGCAAATCAAAATCTAATTCTGCTGCCTATCAGAAAATGATAAACTAAATATTAATGCATCACAACTTCGGTAGACAGTCAACTTCGATTTGATTTGTATTGATTTTGTCATTACCAAGAAATTCAATTATCACACTTGAGTGTCGACAAATTGATTTGGCTGTCTGCCAGGTAAACGAGTTAATGAACAATCAATCACTATACAATTTCGAATCTAAAAACATAACAAATATTTATAGTACAGATTTTACGCATAATCATGTGGGGGAATACCCCAGGTAAAAATTAAGAAGCATCTTAAAGAAATACCCTGGAACTCATCTTGTATATCATGTTTAGCAAGAAATTCAACAATTGTCAAAGTATAAATGTACTTACTTTTATAAAAAACTGTTTACTCTGGTTGCTTATATTGATTCTAAGTAATTAACACCTGAGAGCCGCAGCAGTTGGTTTTGTAAATAGAGAAAAAACTAGTTTGTGGCCATTCAATGAATGAATAAAAACAGTTTGGGTAATGAATGAATTCCCCATTTAAGTTCTTTTAATATAGTTCAAGTTGAATTTGTTATTTGAATTAATACTACTTTTAATAAAACCCCCAAAAGAATACACCCCTCAGCTTATGTTAAGATATTATCAGTACTGTTTTTATTTAAATAATATTAAAATAAAATATTCGATCCGGACTCAATAAATGACTGCATATTGGTTTGAACTGCGCGGCTGCACAAGATTGGCATACTTCTCCTTCAGCTCGACAAGAGCCCGCTGAAAGCTCTCCATGCTGTTCTCCAGCTGGTTGGACACGGAGTGGACATTGGGTGGCAGCAGTGTCTCAGAGGGCCGCTCGCCCAGGAGCAGTATTCGCCGCCAGTCACTGGCATCGGTGCTGCCGCGCAGGAAGTCCTTTCGATTATTGCCTACCGCAAACACAGTGTCCTCTACATTCTCCGGCAGCAGGGTGGTCTGTTCCCCGGGCGTGGGTTGAGTGGGTGCCGCTGGAACGACTGGTGGCGTAATCCCGGACAGAGATGCGGACGTGGGCGGCGGTGGAGGAATGGCTACCGAAGCTGCCGTGTTGGCTGGCGCATCGAACAGCTCACTGGGCAGATTCTGCGGTCGATCGATCTGCATCACCTGACCGTCGGGCGAGATGTGGAAGAACTGGGCACGACCCGTCAGTCCCGTTCCCACGCCGCCAGGAATGACTATTATGTTGCCCACGGCAGTGGTCAGAGCAGAGGCGCCACCAAAGCCGCCTCCTCCAGCTTGTGTCGAAAATAATGGCGGAATGGGTACACCGGGCGGCGGTGGGAAGGCTCTCACAGGCGGTACGGCCGGACAGGGGAAGCAATATCCAGGAGGACCCGGTGGTCCCGGCAAGCCCCTAGGACCCGGGATAATGGGCGGGAAAGGTCCAGTGGGCGGGTAGCCCCAAAAGCCCCCATTCCCACCAAGACCATGGTTGTTTCCTGGTGGTCCTGGCGGTCCCGGAGGTCCTCGCTCTCCCGCAGGACCTGGATCACAATTGCATTTCATCAAGGTTGCCCGGGCGCTAGAACAAAACCCTAAAATACAGATCCATTATTATAGGGAAATCAGGATATTACAAAGGCAAAGAAAGTACTCACCCAGAAGAAAGACGGCTAAAAGTCCACGAAAAACCATGATGTTCTTGGAAAATCACCTCAGAACAGACTGAGCAGAGCCCCGAGCGGAGGAGCTGCTTTTATAAGCTGGAAGGAAGCCCACTCGCTGGACCAACATTTTAATATGCATATAAAATAAACCAAATAATCTAAAGATCGAACCCAAAACACATTTCCCGCATCGCCCTGTAACTGTTTTTTCCTTTTTATGGACCATCGTCAATCGAAAGGGAAATGATGTACAGATCGAATGGAAAACCGCCATTCCACCTGGCATTTATGGTAATTTATGCGACAAAACATATACACGACGATCATTAGGCAGCGGCCAAGCCCTCAAATTGGGTCAGCAGGGTTCTGGAGCCGGCTGGGAGCATGCCTCGAAAATGCATCAAATGTCAATCAAGTCGTAAAGCGCGATTAAATCGGATAATTTATGTGACTTAATGTGGGCGCTGGCATTCAAACTGACACCCAGACTCTTCGATTGCTGTTTTTGGGAAATTAGTTTTAGAACTAAGAAACTCTGGAAATTCTGGATATACCATTTCCGAAGCGCCGTTATAGTTTCAGGTGGAAATTAGCATAAATTACGAAATCAATATGTTCTTAATCAGCTTTTGAAATGAAAAGGCTATGAGACATTTCCGACTTATCGTAGAATTCCATTGACAAGACAAAGCCCCCGAAAACACGCGTCATTAGCGGCACTCGTTCACTCCCTGCAAGTGGCCACTTCCAAACGAGCGCCATCGTCTTGAAAGAACTGGTGACATTGGGCCACTCGAGCGTTTTAGATAAGTGTAAAAGTAAAACCAAACAGGGGAAGATTGTTAGAAGCACTTGGGTTCCTTAAATGGTTCCTTACTATTGCGCACATTTTGTTTCAAGCAGAGACAGGAGTTGAGAAGACATTTCTGAGTTATGTTCCAATATTTGATTTATTATTTTATAGCTTATATTTATTTTACAAAGATATACAAGTTTCTTAGCATTCCTCAAACCTTTCCAGGCTATAATTCACACTCTGCAAACCCTGCAGAGATTAATCTTGTACGTCATAATCATAATTCAAGTGCGTAAGCCCAAAACTCGTCACTATCAGTGGTTGAATATATAGAAATCCAAAAAGCACTTTATCACTTGTGTTGTCATGGAATAATCCCAAAGTGCTTTCTTGGTGCGGTTCTGACGGTTGCTCCCTACGACAAACAAATAATAAGAACCAGAGCTAGAAAATTCGCAATTGGCCCCCCTAATAAATGGGCAGATAAGCTGCCCAAACCAATTAATTGCAAAAAAAATGAATGAAGGAAAGGCGGGGAACCCATTGAAGTTGAAAAACAATTTGAGGGTCAATGTTACCGAGCGGACCAAGAGCTCACTTAACGACGATTAAGATGAAGGTGAAATCTCCGAGAATTAAACCTTTTTTTTTTGGTTTTATATATTGAATTTTATTATTATATTATCGACTATGGCTAATCAGCACATTTCTTGCATCGTACATAAAAACTTAATTGGCGCAAACAAGTTCAAGTCACATTTTTCTTGCAATTGCATAGATTGATAAGTTTTCTAGGCAAAACAATTTAAATCAAATTATTTTATGCGTACGGCACACGGGCGCACATTAATCAGATAGAGTGATCTTCGGAATTGTAAGAGAGTAACTTAGAATCTTGGATCTTGGGGGACTAATCGTTAGATGTTAGGAAACTTGAGATTTCGAATATAGGAAAACCGAGATTGTAGTTCAAAAAGCTATTTATTGGTTATAACTGTCAAAAGGTAAATGCCATAAACTGAGCTTTTAATTTACAAATCAATATCTTAATTTTATTGCTTACAGAATTCAATTCAATGTTAATTGTCTTACAATTCCTAGATAAACACTATTAAGGTTACGCATGCGCCTCGCCGTGAATGTTGTTAAATTGAATATTAATCTTTGGTGCGAATACATTGGACTGGCATTCATTTTCACACCGAACTTGAGAAGTGAGAAGAAACACAGATCAGATCAGATACGACGGAGGGGAGAGCAAAAGTAAACGCGCAGAACTCAAACTCTACTCAATAATAAATACAAGTGTAAATCGATTAGGATGATATACAGATCTGGGAAAGGGCAGGCCTCTTGATTAGTCTATTTTCACATTGGAATAGATTTTTCGCACGAAGAGATTCGTGCCTACATAGCCGACCGTACCGCAGATAATGCCCAGGGCGCCGCTGAAGAGAGCCATGTAGCCGAAGTAGAAGGCCGTTTGGAACAAACCAAACATTCTGCAAAAGTTGGTTAGATATCATTCATTTTTGTTTAGAAAAACCTATTGCAATTAGCTTACTTGGTTTTAAAGAAGAAGTAGTAAAAGGAGTAGGCATAGACGTAAATAGACGTGGAGCCCGCTGCCATGAAACTCGTCCACTGCCATCGGTAGTCTTCCGCATTTAGCAGGAAGTATGTGCACACAATGGTAACGCACACTGTGACCACGGTCAGGATGCTGAATACCAGCAACATGAAGCCATAGACATAGTAGATTTTGTATGCCCAAAAAGAGGTGAAGATGAAGTACCTGTTTAAGAATTTAAAATAATGTTAAGGGTAATAATTAAACTGATGCCTTAAAATGTGTGTTTTAAATTGTAAAATTGCAAATTAAATTAAATTCATTTAATTTACTGAAGGATAAATTGAAGTTTTCACTTACATCTCAATGAAAATGGATCCAAATGGCAGGACACCACCAAGGAGCACAATAATCAGAGGTTCCATGTACCATTTCTTCTCGGGTATTGGTCGTGGAACTGCATTCACTCGACAGGGGAAGTCCGGCTGGCCATCCAGATTGCGCCCGACTACAGTGCCTACCAAAGTCAATGGCAGGATCACAAACAGACATATGCAAGTCACCGCCACCATAGTGCCAAACGGAATGGCCCGAGAGGCATGATAGCCAATGGCAATGAAGTTGATCAGGAACGCAGTGCCACACACGGCCACAGGGACGGTAAAGGCCGATGTCAGCATCTGTCGTATCCACATTCGTCCACCTAGACGGGCATATAGGGATCCTCCAAAGTAACCATTGATGGGAGAGGTGGCAGCATAAACGAAGATCGCGGTGGACAGCATCGAGCCACGTTCGGTATATAATTCACCGACAATGGCGAACATAATAACGCAAAACACCACCGAAATTAGTTGGTAGCCAGCACCGACCAAGGCCGAGAAGAGCAGGGTATTGGGAGGCGAGCGGAAGACATCGCCGTGCACCTGCTTCCATCCGTACTCATCGCCCAGATCCCGCTCCATATCGTCCACCTCTTCGTCCTTGCTGTAGCGGGCATAGTCCTTGCGAAGGGTTCGCATGAGAATCATGGACACCAAACCCACCAGGAAGATGACCATCATGAAGCTGTTGAAAATGCTGAACCAGTGAATCTGTAAAGCATTAAAAAAAAATGTTCATATCCCGGATTAGAAAGAAAGTAACAGATAGACGGACATTGCTAGATCGACAGATGCTGAACCTGAAGCTGTTCAAGATATATACTTTATAACGTCGAATCCGTTAGCTTTACTGCGTTAAAAACTTCTGACTTAAATTATAAAATACTGAAACGGTACAGCCTAAAAATTTACTGGGTAACCTTAATATAGACTCAAATAGCTCACCCGATGCTGGAAGAAGTTGGGGTCCAGATACTTGTCAAATCGATTCTTAAACTCCACCTTGCTGGGCTTCCAGTTGACCTCATACGAGAAGTCAATGTGCGCCCCCGCCTTGAGTTCCTGGCGGGCGTCCGTGGTGAGGGTAATGTCTACAATCTGCTGGCCGTTGTATCCGATGTCGAATTTCTTGTGCGTGAAGATGTACCACTTGCCGTCGCTCTCGTCCCGCTCTCCAACCTTGCCCCAAATGGGCAGGCCGTCGATGTACATCTGGTACCAGTACTCGTTCTTCACAGCATAGGTGAAAGCCTTGGCTGTATCCTCCTGCAGCGTGACCATGCAGATGACGGCGCGCGGCGCGTCAGTCTTGAACTCCATCTCGTAGCCGCTGAACTCCAGCTCGACACCTTGCAGCGCCTCGCTGAGCGTCTCGTGATAATGGGATATCGAGGACTTCTGTCCGTTGCAGAAGGGAAGCGAGAAGTAGGCGTACGTCTCCTGCCGGTTGTGGTACGGCCCGACCGTGTTCATCCATAGCACCACCTCCTCGCGGTCATTGTACTGCAAGAAACATCTGTTTACACGCCGAACTAAAGGTCAACCACGACAAAAAGACCCACCTTGTGGCTGTGCTCGTCCGCCTGAGTCTGCGACACGTAGCAGCTGGCGATGAGCAGCAGACATAAACAAATGACACGACGGGTCTCCATCTTTTCCGGGTTGCGGATTGGTGTGCGGGGTCTCTTGGGCGGCTGGCCTTAATCCTGGGCGCTGCTGGTGCTCTCGCTGTGCCGGCAGACAGGTGCGGTCCTTGGGTTCACCCCCAAAAAGACCTTTCCTAACGATTTTGTGGCAAACAAAAATTTGCCGACAGAAAAAAATTATAGAGTTCTAGTACTGACACCTCCGGTGCAGTGTTGCCGTTTATTAGACCGAAACGGGTCTGAAAATCTGCGCGTTTTCTGCTTCGCAGTAACTGGCCACATCTAAAGGAAGAATTGCTGTCATTATCGATACTATCGATATTTTGTCAACCGTTAGTAACTGCATTGAAAATCAAAAATTAAAGAATTTATTTTTATCCAGATCAGCTTTAAATCTATATTAAAACCAAATTTCATTGTTATAATGCTAAATATACTTATATACTACCGAGACAGCGGCGAAAGAATCTCATATATCAACGGAGGTAACTGACAATAAATCCCAGTGGAATGCCTTTCTTTAAAAATGTTCTAATTACCATAATTACTTGGTAATTACTTGTGATTTAATTTAAAACTGTAATTAAATCTCGTTTATGATTCAAAGAAAACAATAAGAAAATAAGGATAAGGAGTATTGTACAAATTGTAATTTAAAAAACTATGAACTTAAGGATACATATTATGACGGTTAACCCAACGCAGAAGTGGTCATCATCGAGTCCTTATTTTCTTGTTTATGTGGCTTCTCTTCTTTGCAGTGCACCTGCTTGATTTCATACTCATCGACCAAATCCGACCAGATATCGTCCACCTGCTTGTCCTTGCTGGAGCCGACATAATCCTTGCGTAGGGTTCGAATTAGAATCATGGACACCAAGCCCACCAGGAAGATGACCATAATGAAGCTCTTGAAAATGCTGAACCAGTAAAACTGTGAAGCATGCGAAAAATCTCAAAATACCTTTACTGCGTTAAAAACTTCTGACTTAAAATATTGAAGCGGTACAAGCCTGAAAATTTACTGTCCAATCTTAATATAGTGGACTCAAATAGCTCACCTGGGGCTGCAAGAAGTTGGGGTCCATATACTTGTCAAATCGATTCTTAAACTCCACCTTGCTGGGCTTCCAGTTGACCTCATACGAGAAGTTAATGTACGCCCCCGCTTTGAGTTCCTCGCGGGCATCCGTTGTGACATTTATATCTACGATCTGCTGGCCGTTGTATCCGATGTCAAATTTCTTGTGCGTGAAGATGTACCACTTGTCGTCGCGCTCGTCCCGCTCGCCGACCTTGCCCCAAATGGGCAGCCCGTCGATGTACATCTGGTACCAATAATCGTTCTTCACAGCATCGATGAAAGCCTTGGTGCTATCCTCAAACAGCAAAACCATGCAGATGGTAATGCGCGTCACGTCACTCTTAAACTCCATCTCGTAGCCGCTGAACTGCATATTGACACCTTGCAACACCTCGCTAAGTGTCCTGTGATAATGCGGAGTCGGAAACCTCTGGCCGCTGCAGAAGGGCAGCGAAAAGTAGGCGTACGTCTCCTGCCGGTTGTGGTAGGGCCCGACCGAGCTCATCCACACCATGACCTCCTCGCGGTAATTGTACTGCAAAAAACATACATATGTTTACACGCCGAACTAAAGGTAAACCACGACAAAAGACCCACCTTATGGTTGTGATCGTCCGCCTGAGTCTGCGACACGAAGAAGCTGGCGATGATCAGCAGACATAAACAAAGAAAACGACGGTGGTCCATCTGCTCCAGCTCCAGCTGTGCCTGCAGTCAGGTGCGGTCCTCTAGTTGACCCCAAAGAGCTCGTTCGAAACGATTTTGTGGCAAACAAAAATTTGCCGAGAGAAACAAATCATAACTCTAGTACTCCGCCAGTGCAGTGTTGCCTTTAATTAGGTCGAAACTAGTATAAAGGAAAATCTTCGTATTTTATGCTTCGCTGTAACTGGTCAGACTTTAGATTTCAAAATCTACATTAAAACAAATAATTATATTAAAATTATGCTTTGTACTCTTAGCTGGGTCATGTAACTGCATTCTACCGAGACAACGAAAATAATTCCCATTTGAATCCATCTTTCCTCAATACCTGTTGTCTTACTTTCAATTTTTTTAAATTACGATAATTACTTGGTATATCTTGTGATTTAATTTAAAATCTATAATTAAATCTATCTTTATGATTCAAGTAAATCAATAAAAATATAATATTTAATATAAATCTAGATTCGTTTTATTAATTGTACAACTTGTAATTCAGAAAACTATGAACTTAAGGATGGATGGTCATCATCGATGCCGTATTTTCTTGTTTATGTGGCCGCTCTTCTTCGCTGTCGCACTGGAGCTGGTGGAAAGTTTGCTCTTTGTATTGGACGTGGGTGTGCCGAGCAGATCTTTGTTGGCGGAGCTAGGGGCAATGCTGCTTCCCGTGACACCAACGCCTCCTCCAATGCTAGCGAGGCTTCCCTCATTGCGATGCGAGGGGGAATCTAAAGTGAAAAAGTTTACTGATGTATTGCAATTACAGAATATACTGGTGTACATATACATACGATTATAGAGTTTTAAAAACTACTCATTCTGCTTGAAAACTTTTCTCCAATATATGTAACTACGTACAAAATTAAAAATTTGCGGGACTTGCTAAACGCATTATTTGTTTTTCTTTAAATATAATTTGAACTAAAAAGGTACAATTTTGAAAATTGCTTTATGTTTTCGTGGTGTAAGGAACAGTCAATCTGATCACATTTTGGTTTCTATGTCTAAAAAGGGTCTTTCTTATACGGCAAGTTATTTGTTTTCATCGCGCAAATATTTCCGTGTTATTTTTGTTATATTACATAAGCTTGATCAATACGTAACAGCTTCTTAATTGATTTAATTTAAAATCCGGTGTCTTCCACTTTTATATACATTTCTTGACTATATTTCTCCTCTATTTCAAGTTCTACCTTACCCTTTTCATCTTTAGGCGTGCTCTTGATTGTCGTGGCTCCATCATGGGCCGTGGTGGTGTTCTGATTGATGGATATCTGATTGTCGCTGGAGTCCTCATTGGTAATGGAATCCGATTCGCTGGCGCGCTCAGCTAAAAATATAATATATATCAAGATCAGAACCATATAAACTATGATATTTCTAAGATAAATTCAAAATATCACTTAAAAGTTACTCAACAAGGCTTCCAAGAGGTAACTAAGATATCAATTCCCGCACTTACGATTACATATTGCCATGGAGGTAATGCTGGACTTGGAGAATAGGCGCTCGGCCTCCTTGAATTTCCGATTCCGCTTGTCGGCCTTCGAGTTGGTGGCCTTGTTGGAGGTCAGGTAACGCTCCCAGCCGCGTATGATGTTGCCGCACAGCTGTGTGTCCTCCAGATACGAGCCCTCAAAGGCGTAGATCTGTCTCTCCAAGTTGGCCAGTTGCTCCTGTTGGTCACAAAAAAAACCCATGATATAAAGCCGCGCTTTCTGGTTTGTTTATATTTGTGTCTCACCGAGGTTTCGGCCTTCTTCTTGATGAGATCCGCCAACTCGGCACGTGTGTCCATGGTACCGCTCTTCGCATTGGAATTGGTTTTCCCGGACTTCTTTGGCTTGTTTCCGTTTGTTTCACTTACATTTTTACTCGTTGGCGAGCTCATTTTGCATAAAATGTTGAATTTCCCTTAATTTCGCAAGAAGTGAACTATAGCATTAGAGATGGGAGATGCTGACAGTGTGACCGCACAGCTTTGTAGAAAAAGTATACCAAAAAATACTTACTGAATTAAACTTTTGAAATTATAATTTCCTTATTTAAGTAAACAATTTATTTAAAAATAAATGTAATAATTGTGTAAGTTATTCGCTTTTGAAAATAACTTAATATACAATATCATAATAAAATATTTAATATATGAAAAGTTTGTGATAGTCATATTTGGCTTACTCAATTGTCTGTATAGGTGGCGCTGCTGTTGTGCTTAAAGAGCCATCTGTTAGATAAAAAATATTTTTTTGATTTAATTATTTAAAAACAAAAATCGTCAAATATTTAATATTTTTTTAAATTACTTATAACTAGAACTACTTGCTAGGTTCAACGACCACAATTTTCAATTTTAAGAGCTGTACGATTTACTCTGCTGATACAGAAGAAGCAATTTTATAACAGAGTTTTCCTTGGCGGTGTTTTACATTAATTTTTGAAGCCGGTGCCGCTGCCAATGACCTCTCATTTTGTTATTCTTTTTTATTTATGCGTCTTTGGCCCCAACAAAAGATTCGGTTCGGCTCCGCGACCATCATAGAGCGATGATCGCCTAATGATCTTGCGGCTTACATAGTTTATTGACCCAAGCTTGCCGCAAAGAGTGCGTTGAACTGCCGAAAAAAAGTGAAGCTACCGTTCTGGTTCTCTATTTCTTTGCCTCACCTACAGCGCCCCTTTCTCTTTTCGTTTTCCTTTTCCGCCCGCCTTTCGCTCTCTTACCATTTGCTCTTTCTCTTTTACTTGCCTTTTTATGGGCCTCACTTTCGTCATACGCGGCGTATGCGTGATTTTATTTTTCCACAGAATCGCCAATGAAAAGTAATCGCACATCGAAGCTGCCCCCGAAGAAGACGAACTCGATTAGAAAATGAAATCACAAAATGGCAACGACCGTTGCAAGACAAAGTCTGCTGCCACGTTCCACTAACACGAGCGACTAGGCCGCCGCCTCACCGACTAACTGATGAAGTGACTAACTGTCTGAATGACTGACTGACCAACTGACTGACTGCCGCCTTCTATGTATGTCAAACATTGGCGCGCACGCGCTCGCTCATTCGCCAAACAACAAAAAGTGCAGCAAAAAAACTTTCATTTTATTTAAACAAACACACAAGGCGCGGTCTGGGCTTGGACTTGGACTTGGAAAAACTTATTTTCATTTGGTTTTAAGCAAACATCTTCCAACTGAAAACTCCGTCGTCCGATCCTCATTGGCCGTCTTCTTCTGGGTTTGCACTGTGCAAAAAGCCTTTAGTACACAATTTATCAAGTTTTTTTATTCATTAATTTTTTGGGAATAAGTTTATTTTTAACTTTGTTTATTCTTTTTTAATAATAGAACTGCAGTAGCTTAAGGTAATGTATTATATTGAAAATTATCTCTGAAGACTTATCGGAAATAAAATTAATGCATTTTTGGAAAGGTAATGAACGATTTTAATAATAAATTGAAAATTTGTATACCATACGAACTTCGGCTTCTTTTTATAATTAGTTTTTTTGTTTATAAATATATGTTCCTACTACCTATTTATTTGCAGTGCTGCCAATTGATGGCAGTTTACAATAATTTTATGATGAATTGCTTGGCCGCGTGTGAAATCTGCAGCAGTTGCAGCCAGCACTGGCCGCTGGAAAAGTGGAAAACTGCCAGAAAAGTGGAACACAGCTAAAGAAGCAGCAACAACTGCAGCAAGTGCAACAACGGCGGCAGCAGCAACAACACAAACACTCTCGACTAATTAGCTGCGTTTTAGAAATTCAGGCGGCAATGAAAACAAAATCGAGTTCAATGCTTGCAAAAATGACGCTGTTGTTGCTCTCGGTATGTTTTCGACTTTTCCGAGAATTTCACATACTTACATATACATAGGCCGGAGTGGCGCTTTCCCAACGCCAATCGAGTGAAAATGAGTCTGCTTCGATTTGGGCAGCTAAAGAAAACAGCGTATTGAAGGAGGAATAATAATAAGATGAATCTTAAGTAAAATGTATATTTTTATATAAAAATTTGTTAATAACAAAATATGACTTTTCGAATTGAAGTAATTGTCCTAAGTTACCCTTTGAAAAATATTTTAATTGAGTGTTTAAGAAAGTTTGTTAACTATATGTACAAAATGATTAAAATATATTTACTTATTAATTTACAAAATGTTTCTTTATTCTTTCAATGCATAATTCGAAAATAAATGCATAATAGGATGCCCAAAAAGAAATAAGCTAAAACTAACATTTTCAAAACATAAATGAAACATATTGTCAAAAGGAGGGCGATCAAAAAACTTAAATGTAACACTTTAAAATTAAATCAAGAATAAAACTCATTTTAAACCGTACAAAAAATAAAATATATTATTTTAAAATTAGTTTTAACCCTTCAATGGCCGTCTGCATTAATGACATCATAAAGAGAGAGAGAGAGATAACAGAATTGCACTTGCCATTACACACACACACTCCCATTCATTTACGCCCACACGAAAGCCATTGCAAAGCTCTCTTAGCTTGCTCTCTTTTCGACTGCCTAGCTTCGCTCTTGGTCTCTCAGCTCTCTTCGCGTAAAGCTCTAGTTTTTGTTGCTGTGCAAAATGCCGGAAGAAACTTGATCTTGATTATTTTCTATGCAAGAGCGAGTGAGAAGCGAGTGCGCAAAAAGTTCAAGTTGAATGTCGCGGCCATCATGGTGTCCCTCTCTCGCTCTCGGTGGCGCTCTGGCTCTCCGTTGGAGCTGTGTGTGTGTGTGTGTGCTAGTGGGGCGTCACAATTTTCATGAATATTGTTATTGTTGTTGCTCGCGTGTGTGCGCCCGAATGCACTTTGTATTTGTTCTAAGCGATTTGAAAGCTTTTCATTGTTGCTGCTCTTTTTGCATGCATTTTGGAAAAATAAAGAAAACAAATATGCTGTAAAAAGGAAGGCAACTATTGTTGGATGTTTTGTTTTATTCGTTGCCCAATTGTTTAATAAATGCATATTCACATTTCCCACCATTCAGCATACGAGTTTGATACCTTTGTTTTGTAATCTATTTTAATTGTTTGAACTCATTTGGTGTGAATTGGTTTGTTATGGAGTTGGGTCAGATTAGGGGAGTATTACATTTTTATAAAATCATTGTAAGCTCTTTATAAAGAAAATAGTAGGTCGACAAATATTTTACTAATCCTTCTGAATACAATTTTTACCCACACAAACAGAATTAAAATTGAATAAGACGTTAAAAACTTGCATTTTGATGCAATCAAAATAATCCAAATTTGAATCACTTAAACCACATACTTATTCGTTTAAAAATGTCATATACCATAATGATTTAAATAGTTTTTCATTAAACTAAATTGTAAAATTCTTAGATCGGTCGGTTACTTAAGTAATGTATGATACTTCCCTTTTATTTTTTTATGTGCCTCTTAAACCTGTATGTAAAAAATTTTCTAAAACCCCTCTTGAGATTTTGTTGACTCTTCGCACCTTTTTGTTTTGAGTATTTTGTCCTTGGCCAACTATTAATTATTATCTCAGTCTTTGGTCCACCGAACCCTTTCGACTGTTTGCTCAAAAATCGGGTTCTGTTGATCAACAAACAAGGCACAAACGCACACAATCTGGGGGAAAAACAAAAAGCCAAAACCCGAAAACAGACAAAATGCAATCCGGAGTTAGGTAAGCGAACTGACCTTTGACAATGCTGCACAGATCGACGACATCATCTCTCGCATCCGCACCCCGTCTCATCGCATCTCCCTGCCTTTCTGGCCACGAAAATTACAAAAAACACATTCACCCAAAAACGTCGTCGCTGACAAACAACAAACATTCCTTTTTCAAGAGACTTTTTCTAGCGGCGCGCCAATGGCCAAAACAACAAAGCCAACAAAGCCAGCCACAACTCGAACGAAAGCCAAGCTCACAATCAGTTAAAAGAGAAAAGCAATCCAAAGACAGTAAAGACCACTTGGAAAAAATTTTAATGCCAACAGCAGCGGTTGGGTTTATAGATACAAATTTTATTAAAGTCACAAATCATAATATAATGAGCATATTTTTTAATTAAATATAAGTTTAGTCCATAGATTTATTTTGTCAGACGACAATTTCAGCAAATAAAGGAACAAATATAAGTTTAAATTATATAACATATTCGGCAAGATAGTTTTGATTATAATTTTAATTATTTTAATGGCAAATTTGAATACATTTTTTATCAAACAATGATATCTAATAAATACGTATTGTTTTAAAGTAAAACAATTCCTGAAGTGTCAAGCTCCGAATTAATAACTCCAAATTCTGTATTTATACAAAAGCACTTATTATCTTGACGGAAACTGTGTTTTGGCCAAGAATCGGTTAACAGAGAGCCAGACAGACGAGAGAAAGAGAGTTCGAGAGAGTGGAAATGGGGGGCAGGGGAGATGGCGCGAATGGAGTGCACGAGGCGAATGAACTTTTGTGGCGCTCTGCTTTAATGCTGCCTGCGTTGGCATGAAAGTTATGCAACGCCACACACAGACACACAATCGCAAGATGGAGCCGTCGTCGGCTCTCGGCTTTTGGCCACGAAGCTCCACGAAGTCGGCTAACTGTTTTTCACCGCCTTCATGTCGCGGATGGAGGAAGTGGGGTTCGATATGGGGGAGTGAGCGAGAGAGAGCGTCGCCGACGAGTCGTTGACTTTGCATAAGTGTGCCAATTTATAAAACAGTTCAAGATTAACGCGGCCTTCAACAGCAGATCGCAACAATAACAGTAACAGTAAAAGCAGCAGCAGCAGCAAACAAACAAAATAGGGGGAGAAATAATACAGAAATATATACATATATTTGTACATTTAAAGGCACACGCATTTTAAAAAAGTGTAAAATAAAATACAGCTAACTTAAAACATGGGTTTAATCTTATCTAAGTTAAGAAGATTGCATTTAGTTGCATTTGTTTTATACATATTTACCAATAAATTATGTTAGAAATTGTATAAACGTTCAAAATGGCATATTAAATAAAATATATACTTGGCTAATTACAATTAATAATTAATAAGCGCTTTATTAAAACCACTGAATACACATTGTATTTATATTCATATCCAGAGTGCTAATTTATTTATTTCCTAATTATTTTCTTTTAAGTGGTTTAGCCCCAAATAGTTGTTTAGGGTTTTAAAACATATTTATGTTGTTAATCCTGTATCTAGTTCTATCTATACTTAGATATGTAAAGTTATCTAGATTTATTTCTCTATCTTGAATCTTTTAAATTTATTTTAGTTTCAATTTGGATTAAGACATGTACAATCTTCAATGACATTTATATTCATACATTTGTTTGGTTCAATTCATTATTAAACAAAAAGGAAATAACTGAAAAGTTTGTTTAATAAATAATTATATAACTTAGTAATACTAATTTAATACATAGTAAGTAACGGACAATAATATTTTAATCTATATAAATATGGTTACCAAAATAAACACATTGCAAACTAACAGATTTCAACTTCAAATTTTCACTTAGCAACTTCAATTATCTTTTTTTTTGGAAGAATGTACAATTTTCCTGGAGCCCTAAATCATTTCCTTTTGTGGCCTTCTGCCTCTTGGGTTTTCATTATTTGGCCATTTGGTATTGGGTATTGGGCTTTGGACTGCCACAGCTCTCTTTGGCCCTGTCAGAACATCACGAATTTGCCACGTTTTGTGGCCGCTGTTGTTGTTCTTGTTGCTTGCAGCGTTGCAATTGAGCATGCAGCAAACATTACTGTACATTCACCCACTTTTCAAAGTTCAAACACAGACACTGCACCACAGATACAGGCACAGGCAGAGGCGCAGCCGAGGAGAAAGAGAAGCGAAACAGAAAATTGCATTCTAACAGAGTTGCGCATGCGCAGATGGCCTATTGGTATGGCAAGTGGTATTGGTGGTGGTATTGGCATTGCCACTAGTGGTAGTGCTGCAGTTTGCAGTTGCCGCAGAAAGAAAGAGGCGAAAAAAACTGCTTTCTCTTGCAGGCCAAAATCAAATTCGCCAAACCTCGTGGCAAAAAACTTCTAATGCAAAAATCTAGCAAGATGTGGCAAGAAATGTTGGGATATATTTTCAGAATTTCTATAAAAACTTTGGCTACAGATTTTGGTTTCTACATCAGTCAAAAGTAAGATTAGATAGGAAATCTTTGCAAGTTAATTAAAGTCTTCAAGAAATAGGAACAAACCTAGGTTTTATATACTCGTAAAATTACTGGAAATATTGTAAATACTTTTGAATTTAATAATGGAAAATAAAGTAAGAGTAGGAGTAAAGTAAAGATTGTCACGACTTCTGAAAATTAAGCTTTTGCTTGGCCTTTAAAAAGTACATAAAATATATGTATATATTTAAATTGTAATCAAAAAATTATATATTTTATAAAAAGATAGGTATTTTTTTATTACAGCCACCAAACTGATCTTCGAGCTTTCCTTGTCGCCGCTCAAGGCAAACAGAATCCGTATTCGAGCCACGTTAAAAGCAAAAAGTGGAAAATTGCACAGCTCTCATCTATGAGTGTGTGTGTGTGTGTGTGAATGTCCGTGTTTGTGAGCAAAATGTACGGTTATAATGCACTCGGCTGCATTTCAGCATTTCACTTAGCGAGGCGAACTCAGTTCTCTGGCTTTTCCAGCCATTCGTTCTGGCTGGGCTCGTTGCAGTTTTTGCTCTTGCTGTTGTGGCAGTTGCACACAGACTCACAGACACATCTCGGAAAATAAAGAAAAGCCCCGTTAGGCGAGTGTTTATTACGCTCCTGTTACAGCATACAAAGAACAATCAATAGAACGACAGCAAGGGATCCGATAAAAAGAGAGAGGACACCCCGGAAAGGGATTAGCAAAAAGAGGGGACGAAATATATTGGAAAGTGCATGTTAAGATAAAAACAAGAAATAATAAAATTATAATAACTGGGCTAAAAATACATTTATTTGCAATCGGAAAACTGGTCTGAGCTAGTATTTTTAAGGCTAATAAAACTGCATACTGAATTGCAATTTATTTTCAAATACATTTTTTTGAATTTTTTTTTTTTAATTTTATTAAATTAACCCCTTAAAAGTTTGGAAAAATTTTTTAATTTTTTTATTCCTCCAGACACGGCTAGATCGACTCGGCTTTTGATGCTGATCAAGAATATATATGATTTATAGGGTCGGAAATGCCTCCTTCACTGAGTTCTGGCTTCTGACTGATATTATAAAACACCGAAATACGCATTAAAATTTAAATATTAATATTTGGGAAAATTAAATCTTAAAATTATAATAACTAGGCTAAAAATACGTTAATTTCTAATCGGAAAACTGTTTTGTGTTAGTTTTTATAAGGCTAATAAAACTGTATACTGAATTTTATTTTATTTTGAAATTAATTTTTATGCATTTTTTTTTACAATTTTAACAATAAAACCCCTTAAAAATTTGGAAAAAATTTTTAATTTTTTTTATTCCTCCAGACACGGCTAGATCGACTCGGCTGTCGATTCTGATCAAGAATATATATGATTTATAGGGTCGGAAATGTCTCCTTCACTGAGTTCTGTGCTATTCTATGAAAATATAGAGTTCACATGGAAATAAATATTCTCAAAGTTTGGGCGTCCAAAATCACAACCAAAGTATCATCAGTTTATTAAACAATTTTTAAGATAAATATTTCAGAAATATCAAGCTATTCCCAGACTGTAAATGATGATATTCCGTGCAATATGCAGCAAATGGATAATTTGCCATATATTTCGCTGCAGGCAAGGGAAATTCACTGCCATGGAAACTCGAACAGTTTCACATTTGCCCAAAAGCGCCAATGGGCAATGCCAAAGAACGTTTCGCTTCTTAGAGACCTGGCCTATTCCAGCCGATCGGATCGGTTCGGATCGGTTTCTGCACTCTATAATTTGATTACTCGCCGGCAAATGTATACCAGGAATTGGTAGAAGCGGTGGACTGGGCATAATTTCAGTTATTTGCAAGCCGCAAGAGTTCCTCGGTTTCTCGGCGGCCTCTCTTGCGCTTGGGCCAACGAACTTCCGGGCCAACAACAGAAACTGCAACAGCAAGAGCAACAATAACTGCATTGGGAAGCGTTGGCCAACTAACGCTAACAGCAACAGCAATAGGAAAAGCAACAACAATGGCACAACAACGGCCACAACTGCATCTCGCTACGAAATTAGGTCACTGGGAATTCTTTTTTGTGCAACATTTCGCTGCCGTTGTTTGTGGTTAGAACGTTTTTTCCTAACGTTTTTCTTTCCTGCTGCCGCTGCTGCCATTTGGGAAACGTTCCCAGCTGCATTC
Source organism: Drosophila nikananu (assembly GCA_008042635.1). Lineage (NCBI taxonomy): Eukaryota > Metazoa > Arthropoda > Insecta > Diptera > Drosophilidae > Drosophila > Drosophila nikananu. Next base: position 42,682 of record VNJV01002422.1, read on the forward strand.
TCTACTCCGAGTGTGATTATGGCAAAGAAATATCTTTTGCTTGCCAATTTTCAATTAGTTGCAATTTTTGTTAGTGTTTGGGGGTTTCCTACAATTTTTTGTTGTTTGCGGTTAACTAAATGTGAATTTTTGACATCAATTGCGGTCGATGGTAGGTTATTTATTTTTTGGTGAAGATGAAGATGTGCGATTGTCGGGAGATAGAAGTGAAATGTGGGTTGTGGTTGGCAGCGATACCTGGGAGTATTTTTGTAGCCGTACGGGATTCTTTATTATTTATTACTAATAGGAAAATAAGGTGAAGAATTCCTCACATAAAGGTGAGCAAGAAATTCTGGCACGAAAAGCAAAATAAAATTAATTTTAAAAAAGTCTAACGAGGCCTGAAACTTCTATCTATTTCTTAAATAATTTGACATTAGTGGCTTATTATTTTATAGATATTTATTACGGGTTTTAAAGATGGATGTGGCTGTATTATTTGGGTTTATTATAAGTTTTATGATAACAACAGAATCCTACATAAGTCTCTCAAATTTCTTAGGAAAGTAGTTTTTCTTCTAAAGCAGCTAAAGAACCCCAATATAATTTTCTCCCACACAAACAAGATCGTTTGGTAACTAATAAAAACACCATCTCCTCTCATAAATAGCCAATTAAGTGCAATGTATTTCATAATTGCATTTTGGAGATTGCCTGCATCGGTGGCGCGAGGTGAATGTTTCCCAAAGAACTTTTGGCTCGAGAAAATCTTTTTAGATGTGTATGTGTATGTGTTTGCTGTCGCTGCGGGTTTTTCTTTGCGCCTTTCCCTCAATAAGTTTCTTGGAAAATGCTTCTTGGCGACCGGTTTGCATCTTTGGGCAGCAAAAAGAATCGCGAAGCTACCGCGGAGTACTGTTATATTCTGCTGCATCTCACCGCCGCTCTCTACCTGTCTCTCTTTCACCTTTCCTCACCCGTCTCTCTCTCTCTCTCTCTCTCTCTCTGTCTTGCTGCAGTTTTCTGTCCCGCTCTCTCGGTGAACTGCATCTGTATGCAAGTCTCCTTTCGCTGTGCTTTTTGCACACATTTTTCAAATGTAAGTTACTTGCGGTCATTGGCTTTAACTGCTTCTTCTTCAGCTGCCGATTCTCCTTCTCCTTCTTCTGCTTCTTCTTCTGCTGCAGCCTGAAGTGCAACTTTTTTTGCTACATTTTCCACTGGCTCTTGGGTTTGCAATTCTGCAAATTTCTTCCCATTCTCAACAGCTCACTGCTTTTTTAATTGTATTTTCTAGCATTTTTGAGGTACTTTGTATCGCTTTTTTATTGGAATATTGTAAGATATTTTCATATATGAAGAGATAAGGCGACATTTATAGCAGCCTTTTTCAAGTTCCAGATAGGCAGGTGTTATGGTATTTTCCTGTTATTTGATTTATTTTTCCGATAGTTTATTGCTTTTATTTGTAGGACCATTGCTTTGAAAATACATACATTTTGGCTAAGTACAAGAATAATAGCTGTAAAATTATTGGTCAATGAACTGATTTTTCATAGAATCAATGTATGTATTTTATTTTATTAAAATACTAAAAATGTATATAAAATGTAGTTTTTAATTTAATTGTTTTTAATTTGTTTATTTTTAATATATTTATCTCCTTGTTCCTTAAATATGTCACACCTCATTGAGCTGCAATTTGAGTTATTAAACGATTACCTTTAATTTTCCGCTCGAAGCACAAGCAAATACGAATGACTTAGGCAACGAACTTGCCAGAACCGAGCGGCCGAGCAGCAGCAGCGCCGCCGAGCAAGAAGCAAAGCAGAAGAAGCACTCGACAGCCAGTTCAACGAACCTGCGCTCGAATCTAGGCTAAACATTCTCAGCTCCTCTGCTCTGTCCGCTGCTTCTGGCTCTGCCGCTGCCTGCGCCGCCGCTGCTGCTGCTGCTGCTGCTGCTGCTGCTGCTGCTGACGTGCAATGAAAACGAAAAGTACCGTAAGCTAACCGCTACGCATGAGGCAGAAGAAGAAGAGGAAGACGAGGCTCTTCCAGAACATTGAACGCGGCATTTGATTAGTGAGAGGGGAACATGGCGAACATGGCCAAGAAGCGACTTAAGGCCAAGTGGAAGGAGGAGCTGAAGAAGTAGAGGGTGGAGGTGGCGACTTGGCCCGGCCAGAACGTGACGTTCTATTTGTCTGCTAATCAAATGAAGGCAAGCAGCGGCTGAAACGGAAGTTGCATGCGCCTTTATTAGCTTTTAATGGGAAAGTTATTAAAGTCAAAGAACCTATGGCCGTAGGAGTTGTAAATAAAATGTATAAAGAAATACTTTAGTGCACTAAACAAAATTAAAAAATAAATATATGTGCATGTAAATAAAAATATAATATATATAAAATAAATATAAGGAGTCGCATTCTTACACTTGATACATTTTAATTTAGAAATAATACAATTCTATTTTTGATTCTATCCTAAGCTTTATTTATTAAGAATTCAAAATAGTTAAATTAATATAATAATTTCGAGGGAATTGAGTGATGTTTTTTTTAATAAATATTTAATAAATTTAAGGAATTATGTGTGAAATAAATTGGAAACTTAGTTTTTGAGAAACTAATCAGTTATCTTACTTGTAAGTTTGTTTATAATGTGATTCTAGGAAGGAACTTCTACTAAGAAGTTATTAGCCTTTGCAAAATTAAAAATTTTAAATCACAAATCCGCTATATTAAAGCTATGTTCATATAATCTAGGCAGTCAGAACTCTTTGGTGGGAGATGCCTTTCGCATTGGCTGACTGACAACTTGGCTCATTGACTCGGCCTGTCAATTGTTTGTCGTCGAAGTCTTTCGTTTGCTGTCTTCGCTGGCGTCGTCGTCGTCGTCGTCTCCAGAACTGCGAAAGCAAAACAAATTGGTGAAAGTTGTTGGCCATCGTCGCTCGCTTTGTTTTGCGTTATATTCGCGTTCTTATTCGCAACAACAACGGCAACAGCAACAGCAGCAGCAGCAGCGGAGAAGAAAGAAGGTTCTCCGCGGTAACCATTCTTTCGTTCGTGTTACAAAAACGGTCGTTGAACCTGCTCGTTGAAACTCCAACTCTGGAGCGGTTCTTCGCCTTTTGTTCATCTGTAATAATTTGGCGTGTAAACAGCCAAACAGCCAAGCGGAGGCCTCATGAAGTCAACGACTTCTGTGCCGATCCGATCCAACAACTTCATCATCGCCTTTTGGCTTTAACGATAACACCGCCGCCGGGACTGACTCACTACAAGAGTTTCTTTTCATTGGAATCGGATTTGGAGTTGGAATCAGGGAAATCGGGGAATCGGGGGAATATTGCGCATAAGGAATTGGGCTAACGGCTTGACTCAGCCAACAACTAACCGAAAGTGTACTGCCAAAAATAAGACAACAAAATAAGTCGCAAGCACAACGCACAGCCACAGCCCACAAGAAACCCCCTTTATGCCCGGCATATGGTACATGTGTATGTTAATGCTGACCCTGGCATTTAACAACTGTAACCACCGCAGTAACAACAACAACAGCCATGTAAACAAGATCTCTGACTCATTTGTTTTGTTCCGTTTTGATTAGGGCCAAATGTGAGTGAACTGCAGGCAGGCCGGCAGGCTGTCCCGAAGAAAACTTGATAGATTTCGTAAACATTCTGGGGAATTCTTCCGATGCGCAAGGGAATTTCCACAGCTTAAGTGGGTCACAAACTATAATGATGGGGGCTTATTTTTCGCTAGTTAATGGTGGATGCTTTATTTGACATTATCTTTGATGTGTTTAGGCAGAAGAAGGAGTTGCCTAAAAATGATTGCTCATAACCAAGGCAAATAATCATATTTATTAGAGTTAATTATATTCTGATTTACTTTACCCACAAAGAAGTTAATATACAATCTATTTCCCTATTCTTTATTCAAAGCCTTAGAATCTGTCACTATTATTATCAACTTTTATTTGCTTTTGACTTAGCTACTTCTTCACTTCAAAGATATCTGATTTTAATGCAATCAAAACTTGAAAGACAACCGCCTGAGATCCCTCAAGTCTGAGCACAAACAATTACCAGTGCTCCCCAAGACCCACAATTGTCTCGACTTAATATTCCGACTTTCCTTTGGACTCCATAGATTATCTCCCCATAATTTCAGCACAGTTTTGTTCCAGTTCAGAACAGTCATCCGAAGAATGTGCCAACTGGGAAGAATTCTTGGCAAAGCTTATCCTCTAATACATCGAGTTCAACCTGCCGGAGATGTGGAAAGACAGTGACTACTAGATGGGGGAGAAAGAGTCACAAACACAGGGAATAAAAAGTAATATAAAATTATTAAAATTATTTAGGGCTACTTTTTGGTAAATACACAAACGCAAAAGATTAAATTATACTTAACCTAGAGTGGAAGTTTGAGCTCTTACCTCTCTAAAGCTTTGTTTTCTTTTATAATAATAAATATTTATTTGTGTTAATATTAAATTATTACTGTTTTAACCATATATTAAATATTATTATGTTATTAAATATATCCCCTGTTTGGTATCTAATCCCAAGATAGTTTTCAACTGTTGCAGTGTAGAAGACACTCATTAGAATTCCAGAAACGTCATCAGCCTCGAATGCATCAGTTGCAATCGTAATAGCATTTAGATGATCTCCGGCTTATCAGTTAGCCGAAATCTGTAACAAAGATTGCCGTAGAATTCTGCGGGAGAATTCAGTTCTTTAATTATTTGTCATCTCTTTTGCTACTCCACTTCTCCGGCTGTAAGAGTGTGCGGAGCCCCAAGTTCAACGCACTCGTTTGAACTGCAGAGAAGAGCGAGATAGCAGAGGAACGGGAAAAAGAGATAGAGACATAGAGAGAGAGAGAGAGAGAGAACGAGCATTTCCGCAAAAATCTAAGTAGAAGAATTCTTTCAGCGAGATACTTTCATTGCCAATCTCTGTGTCTCTCCACTGGCATCTCTCTCGGACGCAACCAGTTTTTCCAATGCAAAAAGAAAGGCTTTCTTCTCGGTCCTCTTTCTGGCCTTTTCTTCTTTTTTCTGACTGCAGTCGCCAATTGCAGTTCTTTGCTTTTTATTGCAATTTGAAAGTATGACCGACTCACCTCCTCCAACCAGTTGGGTAATTTTTCGGCTGGATTCTAACTCGCAACTCCATCTTGGGCTCCCCAGCTCCGGCTTTTGTGTTAAAGTTCATTTGGTTAGATTGCCATTCTTGGCCCGGAGCCGGGTCTTTGTCTTTGGTCTTTCTTTTGTCTGACGGTCAATGAACTGCCGAAAAAGAAGAAAACAGAACTTTATACATATACAACTCGAAAGCAAATCAAAAGTTCAGGCCCCGCAAAGTTTTTGTTCGTTACATTCCCCCGCTTACATAAAATGAAAAAGGAAGGAAAAAGAAAAACGAACATTTTGAACGCACTTTTTTTTTGGGGGCCAGAAAGAGAGGTGGATAGGGGGACAGAGAGAGATGGAGAGAGAGATACCTCAGCGGCGTATTAATTTTTCTAATTTGTCTAACCGCGAGGCGAATGAACTCTCGCTCGGTGCCTCCACGGAGTTTTAGTTCTTTTAAGTTTTTTTTTTATTATTTTTTTGTGTTCTTTCCATTTGGTAGTTTGCCTTTATGTCATGATGTTATTTCGTTTTCGTTTCTTCAGCTCAGCCCCAAAGTCTTGGCTTAGCTTTTTGAACCTATGAAGACATAATCGTTATAGTCGCAGCCAAAGTTCAAAGAACTCTCCTCTGGCTTCGTGTGCGCGAGTCTATTGTGAGAATTCGTGCATAAATTTGAATAACACGCGTGTGTTCCCAACATAGAGCGGGAATAATGTTTCGGCGGGCAGAATAGGGGGCGGCCTGGGGGACGGACAGGTCGTTAGATATGGAGGTTTTGATTTATGGAAATTTCAAAGCATAAAACATATCAAAATCATACGAAATTACCAAAGATCGAATCATTAATCACAGATAGTTGGCGCTGATTTCAATTTGCATTTTTTAATCGTTTGGAGGGAAATGATCTTGGATTCTCGGTCCACTCGCAATTTCAGTTTCCCCCCTAAAAAAATATTGCTAGTTTATGACGGCGAATTAAGTTATCAATTCAAGTTTTAATGTCATTTCGCGCATAAAATTATTTGCAGCTTTGTTCAATAGATTTCATTATGTTTAACTCGCTAACGAAACCCATTAATTACTTGGAGTTTATTGGTTGGAACTCTTAAAAAAAAAACGTTCTCAGATGTGGGTTAAGGATAGCCGGGGACTAGTATTGTAGTTTTCCAATCACTGAATGACTGCCTTCGATTGATAGTAAAGAACATGTTCGGCATTAATGGCTTTTTGATGGCTTGAATAGTTCAGAACTAGAAACTGCAAATCTTGATTTATGAGCTAAGGATTTGAGAGGAATTTAATTAATACATTATTTTAATTATTGTTATAGTCAGGAACTGCATAACAAGCAATACTAATGAATGAATTTGTTTATTTTTTAAATAGGTATCCACATTAATTACATTTATTACTACATATTATTACATAAAATAATAATAAGAATGCCTAACTAATAGTGACTGAATTCTGGTAATGATGTTTTTATTAATTAATAGGTAAAGATGTCTCCATTTAATTAGGTAATATAATGTCAGTACAATTGTCTTCATTACAAGTGTTAAATCACCAAACTTTTGTTTAATCTTGGAATTTTTAATCAACTTTTGAATAAGAAGAACCAAATAAAGTTTATTATTGAGCTTCAGTTCTTTACCATTTTTAAATAATACTAAAATAAAGATAAAGCATGGAATTAGTCACCAATTCAAGGGTACCAAACTTTGCTCTAATGGAAAATGCTGCTAGTTTGGAGGAATTTTTGTTATTCCCGCGTAATTCTTTGTAAAATGATTACTTTTACCGTTAGCTAGCTCACATATCCAACAGATGTCCTGGCATTTACATATGGATATCCCCAACATAACAACACATCCTTCCTGTTTAATAATAATAGCTTGAAGGAGAAAAACAAAATCTAAGACGTAACCTAACGGTGCCACCAAGTGAATCCTTTTTCACGTCAGCTGCTCCACGAACTTCCCTGCTCCGAAAACCTCCATTCACTCCGACATGTTGTCATAATTGATATCCGGCGGGATCAGTTTGGCTCAACTGACAGCCTCTTAGGCAACAACTGTTAACCCACTCGCATCTACAGTTATGCTTTGCATTTACAGTTATGCAATGGCAGCAGTGGCGACGGCGACAATGCATCCTTTCGAAACGGAGGAGGCCCAGAAACGAGTTTCCTGTCTGTGAAATTTAAATAATGAACAGCAGCATGAAAAACCCGCTAGGCTGTCGCTGTTTGCTGCTGAAGCTGTTGCTCCTTTCCATTTCTCGCAATTCTCACTTGGCCGTCGAGCAAATGAAGCAATCGCAGGAGTTCCGCCTCCGACGCCTACAATCGACGGCATCTCGGCATCCTTGGACTGGGAACTGGGAACAATAGAACAATAAACAGGCGCAGAATGGTTTGGAAAACAACATTTTTACCGTAATCCTTTCGTTTTGATCCGCTTGTGAAACACACACGCTCAGCTAACAGCAGCAGATATTTTCATTCGACCGAAAACGAGATTGAGGAAGGATTAAGGAATGTTGCGCCGCTACCTGGGCTGCCAGGACATGAGTCTGCTTTATTTAAATATCGTTGCTGTCAGGTACCGCTACCGCTACGAAACGAAACGAAACGAAAAACCCGCCAAGCGGGAAAGGTTCGGCGGCGTCAGGTGCTCGCGAGGGATGGTTTGAGGATGGGATTTCGGGGCTCCTCAATCAATTTGATTGCGTGAAATGGAGAAAAATGATATTCTATCCCCCGAAAAAAAAACAAAAATATCGCGGCAGGGAAAGGATGGTGGATAGAGAAATTGAATGTTTACACAAACCCCAAGACAATCGATTGCAACACGCACATGTTGCGCACAACAGGATGTGAAAGGATGTGCCCTGTGGAAATAACTCACTCGAAATTTTCCCTTTCCTCCTTGGCCTTTTTGGCAGCGGAAATAGCAGCAGTTCACCGGCTACTGTCCGCAAGCAATTCCTAATTATGGCAAGGACACGGTCATAAAGCCATAAAATCAACCGTCAAAGGGTGCGGCAACCCCTGCCACTCCCTCGCTCTCTCTTCATCTGTGGCCATTAGCCGGCTTTCTCCTTTCAATGGAATCCTTTCAACCCGTTTTCGTCCTTGCACGGTAGGCAAATCAGTTGCGTTTCCTGCGAAAAATCTAGGCCAAAGGCGCGACGCGCCCACTGGCCCAAGTTCGTCGCCTAAGTCTTTCGTTTCCTGCACGAAAATTTCGATGGCAAGAAAAGCCGAAAATAAAACAAACAAAAAAATATACAAAAAAAGATTGCTCAACTGCCGAAAAATAAAGAGACGTTGCTCTGAGTTCAACGAACGCAGAGAATACATACATTTATAATGGAAACAACAACAACAATGCCCTGTTACCAACAGTCAGTCAGTCAGTGGTCATCTTCCCCCTCAGCCCCTTTCTTTCGCCGCCCAAAACCTGGCTCTCAGTTTGTTGACCTTCTCGGCTTTTATATTCGTTATTGTGTGTGCGTTTTTTACACTCGCACGGAGCCCAAAATGAAATGGAAAAGAGCGTCGTTGAGCTCTGGCCCAGAACCCACCGAATTTTACACGAAACACTCTCGCCCCGAAAAAACACGCGCTTTTTAATGCTCCTCTCCACTGACGAGATTTTTCGGTTCTCCCTCTCGTTCTACATCAATGTATATATATATATATATATATATATATATTTTGGTGTATCAACTCTCTTGACTTGCTTTTTGGGCAATTTTGTTGTTGTTGCTGTTTTTGAAAAGTGAAGTGAATCACATCGATTCCCCCAGTTTACACGCACAGTAGCTGGAATTATACGAATTTATGGGAGCAAAAAAAAGGTACTTTGGGATTTAAGGAAGACGATTCGGATATTTGGGGAGGAGGCATTAAAGGGAAAATATGAAACAGGATAAATGGAATAAAGAAAAAGGATCGAATGGGTGAAAGGGGATTTTATTAAAACCAAAATTTGGTAGCTTTGTGTGTGAGAATGGAAAGAAAAGAAATAAGTTAGATAGGGAAGAAAATATGATGATGAAAGTATGAAACAAATTGAAATCAAAAGCTAATATTAATCATATATTGATTACTTTACACATTTTTATTTTTAGCTGTGCAGATTTGGATTTAAATAATCTATTATCAGGGGAAAAAGTACAGGTAAAAAAATATTTACATATATTTTAAATATAAATCTTTAAGAATTTCGGGAAGAAGGAAAGCGAAACACGAAGCGATCAACAAACGATCAACAGACGTTCGTCAGCACAAAAAAGGTGGCAATGAGGCTACAAATTGTGTATTTTCGCATTCGTTAAATTATGTCGAATGAGTTGGGCAAACAGAGTTTGCTTTTGCTTTGAACAAAGCCCACAGAACACCTCTCGCCCACCTGCGATTGGGGCTTGAGCTTGAGCTTCAGCTTGAGAAGGTGTGTCAAATGAGGGTGTTGTGGGTGTGTGTGTGTGTGCCAGAACTCAACTCAGCTCCCGGTGTTGCTTTCTTTTGTGCTTCACTTCGATTTGGAATCGTTTTCGAAACACTCGGATCATTGCGCATGCGGAAGCAGGGAGTGGGAGCTGCCTGTTGACGACTTGTTAAAGGCTCCTTTGCAGGATGAATCAGCAGCAGTTATTCATCATTTTTAAAATACCCAATGAAATATTAATGATGCCAGAATTGGCCAATGTAATCTTGTTTATTTTTGCCAGATTACATGCAAGGATTTTCAGTAAATTTGAGATCTTTATCCTGGCACTTTTGCTAATATTTTGAGCTGGTCCTCTACCTGAGTTAACGACCGCAACCTTCTTGAAAAAAAAAAACTAAGAACTGCGAGCGAGAAAGTGATGGGCAGTCAAAGTCCTTGAACTGTGTTCTTTATGCATTGTTTTTTTCACGCGTGTCTGTCTCGCTCCTTGGGAACAATGGGTCAGGGACTTGGGCCTGGTCAGGTCCACGTCCAGCTCTGGTTACCTGTGAGGTTGGCGTGACGAGATGTTGCATCATTTTGCGGCCAACAGTGCAAATCCGTGGAAATTGTCCCTTAAGCCGGCCAGCCATCCATCATCTTTATGAGGCATGCATAAAAAATGTTGTTTTTCTTTATTTTTGGGAATTCTGACAGGACCATAAACACAGATTTTTCCAAACCAGGAAAATGGCTAGAGGAAATCGTATACAGATAAGGGGAATATTTGTAAGGAAAATAAGTGGATCAGCAGTTCCGCTTTCTAACTAACTAGGTCAGGGCATTCCTTTAATGTTCCTTTAGTTTTCTTAATTTTTTCCCAAGCAGCGGAAATGGAGGAAAGCTAAGGTTGTATTTGTATAGAAAATAAGTGGATCAGTAGTTCCGTTTCCCAACTAACTGGGTCACCACATCCCTTTTCCACACGTCCTGCGCTTTTCCAGGTCATAGTTTCCGTTCAAATGGCCATCGAAGTGATCTCTCAATGAAATGAGCACACACATCAACCAGAATGGCACCGACACTTCTCCTCCTAATAGTTTCCCTATTATCCTGAATCTAAAATTACATAATTATTGGGTAGCCCCCACACAAACACATGCACCTCAAAGGAAGGAGGAACCCTTAAAAAACGAAGACAGACAATAAAAACCCATAAAAAACTCGAGAATTTTCGCGCGGAATGGGAATTTTTCCCATTCGATCATTGTTCTCAACCCCCTAATGGAAGGAAAAAGGAAAAAGCGAAGGAAAACACATCGAAATGGAAAACCTCGACAGATGCTGGGACTGATTCGTTGATTATCATCGGGGGATCTCGTCCCTATAACTGTGAACGCTTTTGATTTCGTCAGGTGTGATCCTCCCAAGGATGCCACTGCTGTTGCCGGTTGCCGGTGGTTGGAAATCCTTTTGTTGCGTGTTTACAGTTACCGCTGTGGCAATTACGTTCCAGCACCGGGAATCCTGTCCCGATCGTGGGAGCGCTCCTCTTACAGGATACAGCCGCCGCCGAAGCTGCGCTCTAACTGTTTATAATTATGCAAGTGGCAAGTCGGGATAGGAAATAAATTAATCGTTTTATATTATTTTAAATATATTTTTTGGTTTAATAAAAAATCTTATAAATTGAGTATGTTTGTTATAGATTTTATTTTGTTATGATTATTTCATAGTGTTCCATCATTGTTTCTGTGTAAGCACAAACTCCTGATCTGGTTGTATATCCGATTTCGCATGTGCTCGACAATCAATCAGCATTAGTCCAGAAAAAACCGAAAACAAGAGCGACAACAGCTTAAGAGTTCATTGTTACAATTTATAAACTTTTTCGATGCCATCGGCGGCACCAGAACCGAGTTGGTCAGTAAACAACTCCGCAGAGATAGAGAGATATGTACACACGGAGACACAATGGCCAGACAAAGCAGAGCAAATTATACCCTATAACAATGGGCCGTAACAATGCGATTGGTAAACAGATGAGGATCTCAAGTCAATGGGATATGAATAATTTGGAATTGTCAGGTGGGACACACTTGTAAGGATGGGTGATCTTGTAAGCAGGATAATCTTAATGCATGCATTTTTCTGAGGATCAATAGATAGATAATAGTGCTAAGCGAAAGATATATTTATATTTATTATACAAGTAGTTTGATCTGAAATAAAATGGGAAATGTTTTCTATAATAACAAATATGTAATACTGAAATATCTGGCATACACATATCATATTAACTTTATTTATTGTTACGGAATAATAAAATTTACAACAAAAAATGTGTCTAAAAATACCTAAAATTATCTACGAATAAGAACAAATTGAATCAAATCTTCCCAAAAATAAGTTTTTTCTGGCATATTACAAAAAATATATTTTCTAACTCCTTATATGTTATAGTTATTAAGTTATTAAGCAACTGTTAGTAATATTTAATATGTTTAAAATTGTTTATTTTATATACATAATTGTTTATAAATTTGTTATTTTTGTATAGCTTTCGTAAATAGTACTGAATTGTATTTATCCATCAATGATTTCATCTAGGTTCTTTTTTAATTAAAATACATTTTAAAATATATTTTTCTAATATAATTTCAAGTAACATTATTTTTTTTTCAAAGTTTTTCTCAGCTCTTCGCACTTTTCTCGACACTTACCGTTGTTGTGAAAAATCGCATTTAATTGGTATTAAGTAAAATGTAGAACATTGCGAGTTGGCTTAGTTTTTTTTTTGTTGGTGTTGCTGTTGTTGTTGTAATGTTGGAGTAATCATAAGCATAAAGTGGCGGCTGTGACGACGACGTTAGCAGCAACCGAGGCAGAGGCAGCGGCAGCGGCGTTCTGATGGCGTAGGCTGCACGGCGATTGACACAAACACTTCAAGTCACTGCAAGTGGGAAGGAGACGCGGTGGTGGGAGAGATGGCCGATTCACGATGCTTGCCGCTGACTCTCCACTCTTCTGCTCTTTCACCGCTGCGCGATTTGCGAATTTGCCGTACACACGTATTCGTGTTAACAGTTAGCTCTGCCTTTGTGTGTGCGCCATGTTTGCACTGTTGTTCTTCTTGTTGTTCCTGTTGCTGTTGCTGCCGCTGTTGGCTTAGTTGTTGTTGCTGTTGCTGCTGCTGCTTCTGTCGGTCATTGGCTTAGCACACATTTTTCATTTCGTTGCGGAAAAAGAGTGAATTCCTTAAGCGAGTTGGAGCTTTGGTGAATTGGAGAATTTAGTTTATTGGAATTTTAGTATACTCATTGGTGTATTGGAGAAATGGTGTATTGGAGGATTGGTGCTCTGGAAAATGGGAATTGACATTTATGGATTATTTGCTAACCATTCTCAAACTTTTCTGGATTCTGGAGTCCTGGATATTATTTTTTCTGCCGATTGGAAAGTAAATTCAGTAATCATAACAATTAACAATTAATAATGAGCCCGAATTTCAATTAGTTCTTAAATACATACATATATCAACTTCCTTCTTCTTTTCAATAAAAATAATAAAATTCTTTTACTTATAAATATATCGAGTTCCATTTAATCCTTTCTATAGTTTAAGAATTTAGTATTCAACTTAATAATAATTATGTTTAATGGTGTTATTAAGAACCTTTTTAGATCACATTTTCCGCCACTCCAACAGTTTAACTTGAGAAGTGCCTGTGTGAAGAGACAGCTTCGGCTAAGTTCAAATAACAAATAGCAGTTTGTACTTGCAACTCTCCTGGAGCCGCCTTTCCATCCTGGCAGAATGGCATTCACCGAACGTCGACCGGCGGACCAATCAAAGTCCACCGGAATGGCTCTCAGACAGCCGACCAATTTGACCTGTACAGGTGTCTATTACTAAGACAAACAGACGGACAGGCGAGCGCAGACTGACAGGCAAACAGAGAAAAGCATTCACTTTGTGACTATGTACCTTCCGCTGCCCCGAGTCTCCTGCTCGATTCTCGATTCTGAATTCTCGGTTCTCAATTCTCCAGTCCGCCGTTTGCTATTTCTGTTGCCATTCCAGCTTCTGACGAATGGCAAGTTCATTGCTCCTAACCTAATTTTTCAAACATAATCATGAAGTAAATCAGGTTTGGCACATAGATAACAGCGGAGTCTGGAGACGGAAGACTGGAGACTGGAGACGGGAGACGGGAGACTGCAGACAGAAGACTGGAGGAGAGTGCGGCTAAGACTCAGGCAAGTGGCTATCAATGAGTCGCCGTCTCTCCATCTCCATCTTCATCTCCATCTCCATTTCCAACTCCATTTCTTTTTCTAGCAGTGTGTGCGGTTGTGCGGCGAGAGCTTTTACCGCAAAATTCGCGCGTGTGTTTAACACCCCTTACACTGAAAAAAAGAACAAGCCCAAGAGGCACAGAGTTTTATTAAATTTAATAGTGTAAAGACTTTTTGAATGGCTCTGTAGTAGTTTACAAAACTAAAACAAAAGTTTACTAAACATTTTTATATTTGGCATAACAGGCTCAAAACCAATCTTAAGTGTATAAATATTTACTTAACCTTTTTCACAACTTATTTTTTATAAGTAAAAATAATTATAATATTTTATAATATTATTAAGTAAGCTCAAGCTTCGCCAAGTCACTTGCGTGTTGCCTTGAAAATATAATTTTAATAAATGTGGATACCTTTTTGAACTATTAAATATAGATTTGGTAATAGTTTTTTAAACGAACTCCTTTCTATTTCTCCCAGTGCATACTGAAGACTCTGACGAACAGTTAAATGGGCAAACTGAAAAGCCAGCTCGTTCTGCTGTTCTATTGGCGTGGGCCCAGAGTCAAGTTCTCACAGAGCGACTCGGGCAACAAAATCAGCAACATCAGCAGCAGCAGCAGCTGCAACATAATCAACGGCAGCGGCGGCAACTGTTGAACTACTTACCCACTGGGGAGGCCAAAAACTATTTTTTCATACGCCAGCAGAGAGCTGTAAGCCGTAATTGATGGCCAGATCAGCCGGGAGTGTTGTTGTTCTTCTTGGGAGCAGCTGACAACATGACAACAAGTGGCAAACTTTGGCGAACTCCTTAATTTGTTGAGTGACCACGCAGCAAACAAACCGAAGAAATGCCGAATAAACAAACAATCAGAGGCTTCAAAAGATTTGGGTTAAGATTGATTGCTGTTGGCTTGGGTCCTGGGGATTGTAGGATTTAGTACAAAGATTGGATCTGGAGAAGGGGGTTTTACCATGATTAAGCTTTAATTGAAATAAAGAAAGGCCAATCCTTGTCATTAAAGAATTGAAGGAGATTAAAGAGTGGATTTTTATGCTATGGTACTTATTCTTAGCTATTATGATTAATCCACGATTTTATCAATGACCTTCATCAATTCCTCACTAACTAAAACATAATTACCAACAATTAGTCACAATTAATTACCAACAAAAAAATCCAGCGTCTTAACATGCAAATCTAAAATGAGTTGCGCAACCGCCGCTTAGTATCCAATTATTCTTAACTACCTCAGACTTCTTTTCTTCCACCTTCATACATATATTTCCTTTCTTTAAACCGACATTGCGTGGCAAATCAAATAAAATAAATTAACCAGTGTTTGTTGTTGTGTCATGCAAAATAATTCACGAAATATTATGGCTTAATCCCGGTAATCAATCACAGCGCCCCGAAAAAAAACAAAAGACTCAGGCGACAAACTTGAAACGGGAAGGCAGTGAAATATGCAAAATGAGAATTCGGGATGAAAGGCAAGCGGAAGAATTTCTTTTCTTGCCAAAAACAAAAACGTAATCCTATGTAATAAATAAATATATATGTAAATATATATGTACAAATGTATGTATGTATGTATTTATGTAAAAGTAAATACATTTCAGTGGGGACTTTCCTGTGTGCCTTTTCATTTCAACCATCATTTATTTATTGAACGAGGGCCAAAAAAGCCAGCAGCTTCTTTGGCTCTGATGGTGCTTGGCCAATGAACTCCAGCAATGAAAACGAAATGTATAAAAAACGAAAACAACAAGAACACAAAGCGGCCACGAAGAAGAATCAAAAACCTACCAAAAAACAATAACAACAACAATAAAGGGAACCCAAAAAAACAGAAACCGAAAGATATACCAAAAATTGTTGTTTCTTTTCGGCGTTCTTTCGTTTTTGGTAAGAAGTCATTGAACCTGGCCGGCGAGTGTGCGTAAGCTTGAAATAAACTTGGCTAACCGAAAAAAAACGAAATGAAATGTAAAGAAAAGAAATGATTGTTGCGCCCAAAAAACCCGAAAGAGAGACAGAGAGAGAGAGAGAGGGAAAAGAGCCATCAACAGCGGGCAAAAGACGGCTGGCCGATGATGAGTTGGCCAAGAAGCCGGGCCCGGCCAGCTGTATATGCCGGCTTTTGGGCCTACGCATGCCATGCCCGTATCTCTCTCCCATTAACTACACGTATACCATATCTCTCCTAAATATATATATGTATATTCGTAGGGGAGTGTGTTTTGGGTGTTAAATAATACAACCGAAATATTCGTTTTTGGTCGTGCCTAAAACGCACTTGTTGTTGTCAGAGGCTTTTGCTTTTAGCCCCAAACACGAGTTCATATTTATTTAAAAGAGATGCTTCCCCTTTTTTCTTTACTTTCAATTATGGCACGGGATAGGTGGAATTTTGTTGTGGATCCAAATTCCATTCCCTGCGACGCAATAGTTTTATGCTAATTTCCCGAAAAAATCACTTTTGTTTATTCCGCTTAGTTGAGAGTTCCTTTCCTTTCTGGGATAGTCTGAAATTAATGATGCAAAATCAGATGCCTAAAATTATGTATTTATTAGTAAGGAAACTGGAAAGGTGCTATTCTTTCTTTTCTTTTTATAGAAACTAACTATTGATTATAAATTTTAAGTACAAAATTATATTCTTTTTCTATAAAAAAGATATTGAGTGAAATTTATTTAAATAGAACCTTTTAAACCAAACATTGTATGTTCCTTACCTTGATAAATGCTTTTCCTTTTATAAGGTTCGTAAGTAAACATATAAATACCTATAAATAAAGAACACTCATATTAATGGTTATTCCCAGCTTTAGCTACTTATAATTACCTTGATGATTCCACATTAAAAGCTGATTGTAAATGCTTACTACACGTGTATTTTTTCAGCCATGTTCAAATATCTCTCCACCGCTGATGAAGATGATTTATTGCCTATTTAAGCTATCTGCATAAAACACTTTTAGTTTTTTTTTCTCTCTATTTTTACCTTCTCTGCGTGATGATGTATTAACTATTAAAATTATGTTGATGCTCGTGCTGTGTTTAAGAATTTATTGACCCCAACGCGCTGAGGTTTTGCTTTCAGCCAAAAAAGTTCTAATGGCCGAAACGAAAAAAAGTTCTAATCCCAGTTGGGGCACAGTGTCTTTCGCTTTTTTTTTCTTTTGTGTTGTGGGTAAACTTTGAATGCTTCAATTGTTATTTATAGCGAATGATGGCAGCGGCAGCCAAGTGTGGCCAACAAAAAACTAATGAGCGGCGGGGCCAACAGGGTTTAGGCCTTTTTTCCCGGCCACAAACGGATATGCGGATTGCCTTTTGATTCGCACAATTCTCTGGCTTTTGTCTCTCTGCCAACCATCAACCATCAAGCGTAAAGTTCAAGGTTGGACCTGGGCCCCGGCTTAAAATATTGATTACTCCCCGCGGCTGCTCCCTCAGTTTGTTAATTACACTTAAGTTATGTAAATGCTCGTTTTTCAATTAGTTTTCGTTAAAACCTTTTGTCTTGGGCCACTATAATGCCATAATGATTTGGCACTTATTATGGCCGACTCTGTCTGTGAATGTTCTGTTGCTAACTGATTATTTACCTGCTCGTATTTCCTTTGCAGCAACGACTATTTTTATTACTGAATAAAAATCCAAAAAACGCTGGAGAGGAAGTTCATCGGATCTGGTCAAAATGTGGTCGCTTGGTAAGTGCTTTACACTGTGTTTATAGCTCCGTTTTATTGACTTCGATTAGATCATTAATGGTTCGGCGTAGGCTATTGAGTCATGCAATGACTAGCGCTTATGCAAAGACTTCGAATGCTTCTGGGGAGCGTTTCAGTTATAGCTTTTACTTTTTATAACTATTTGTTGCAAACACAATTCATTTATTGAATATTGAGTACTAGTGAAGAGTAATAAATGAGGAATGAGGAAATAAATATGAACGGTGCTTTATACTAAATTAAACGATAAATAAACGGATGCCTGAGGACATTTCAGGTAAGGAAAAATATTTACTAAACAATTTTATCTTACAAAGTTTTAAAGTTTGTAAACTACTATGAAAAGAAGACTTTGGAATGACATTAAAGGGAATTTATTTTTACCAAAACTATTAAAAATAATATAAAATCAAAATGGGACTTATGTAAAAAGTGTTTTACACTTACTTTCGACAACTCTGTTAATTTACAAAGAGTTAAATAATAGTAAGTCATTAAGAAAATTATTTTTTTTTAAATACCGATGTTATCATCCATCAGGCTGATAAGTAACCTTGTAGTAAGATGTGAAAAAGCTCTCACTTCCCCTTTTTTTTTGGTTTTATGACTGTTTGTTTATTGCCAATTGTGTTGGGATGCAATTATGGGAAACATGAAATTTGATATACCAAAAAAATAAAACAATATCTCACACTTACAGAAAGCCAACTGAAACAGAAACAAATCATGAGCAAACCAATTACATGCCTTGCAAACTTCTGGCCAACAGAGAGAGAAAGAGAAAGAGGCAGGCATCCAGATAGAGAGAGAGAGGGAGAGGAACGGGTTAAGAGAATCGAGCAAACAAGTGGTTGTTGCGCTTGGCTTGCGCGGATTCTAAACTTGTTAGAAGAGACGGACCAAAAACTCTAGTTGGTGTTGTAATTTTACGCTCGCATGCTCAATTTGCGGCAGTGTGTTAGAGGCGTTTAGAACTATTCGCAAAGAGAGTGTGTTCCGGCAATCCAAGGGCATGTGTGTGCCTCTGTGCATCTGTGTGCTGCCGAAGAGATACCTGCGCGCGCGCGCTCACCTTGAATGAAAGTTCTGGCCCGCCTTGGCAGGCCCGAGTGAGAGCGGGAGGGAGATAGCCGGAGAGCCGGGGAGAGCACGATCCGCGATCTGTGGGCCTGATCAAGAACCCGAGACACCTGAGCTGCTCTCTCTTCCGCGTGTGTGTGTGTGCGAAGAGAAAGAAAGCGGCGGCGAGTGTGTGCGTGCGGCCGTGTAATGAAATGCTGAAAAGTCTATCTGTCTGCTCGGCCGGCGTCGACGTCGGCAGCGCTGCCTTCAGAAGCCTCTAACGACGGCGGCGACACTCTGAAGCGACTCATCCGCCGTTTCATTTTCAAGTAAGCAACAAAACGATCGAGACATGATTTCGTAAGACGCGCGCGTCACGCTTCTGCCACAGAGACACAGACCACCAAAAACCGAGCCAGAATCAGAACCGAAGTCCATCAGATCAGACAACTATAAACCACCCATGTAATCCAAGGGTTCTGAAATCCACACATTCCCCCTCAAGTGTTTTGTGAACAAGTGACATCGAAATCCCCCCCAAGATCCCCAGCAAATTAGTTCAATTTTTAGCCCGCCCCCCCCCCAGAAAAACCAGTGCATTTGTGTAACAATATAGTATGCTATAACTATATTCGAAAATTAAGTATATAGAATATATGTATATCTGCAAAGAAGATATCTAAGCAAAACAAAGTGCTCCTCGAATTGGATTTATTGCGTAATGGATTTAAATTTAGCCGCAACATTAGCAGCCAACCTCAGCTCGTCAGCAAACGCGGAACGGATATGCATTTAAGCGGAGAACATGGTGAGTACACCTCCCTACTTATTATGATTTATTTTACAATCCTTCTGTCGGGGTTTTTAAAATATATATTTAATTATACGGTTGACTAGCGGCAAGGCTTTATGGCCATATAGTATAGAACTTAACTGAGAGCAGATACCCTAACAGGAGGCGTTTCCCGAAAGTTCTGTAAAGAAAGCTTTCTTCTGCTGGTAGTTTCTGGTTTTCTGGAAATATTTTGGGCGGTTTTTCGAGTTTTTTTTTTGCCATAACTGGCTGCATAAATCATTGCCATTGTCATTTCCCATTAAATCATTTCTTTCGAAATTCAATTCTTAGCTAATTTCTATTTTCTATTGGCAGAACTTCTCCTTTAATTTATTCTCGGATAATTTTTCTTTATTAAAACTTTTTTATTGACATCTTAATTGCTTGGATTCCTGATTTTCAACTTTTTCTCCGCCAAATCTCGCACCCAGAACCGCCACCATAATTTATGACATGCGTTTAATTTTAACCATGATGATGTTACACAGCATCTTATTATTCTTGAGTGCGGCCGCCGAAGACTTTCACACAGAGTTTATGCTAATCGAAAATTTCCGATAGAAAGGTTATATAACAGGCCGACGAAAAACACGTTTCTGTCTCTGAAAAAGCCCAAAAAAAGGAATGAGTATAAAAAACAGAGTATAATGATTAATTACAGGCAGGCTAGAAAAATGGCATAAGCAGCTAAGATTTCTTGGCCGCAAAAATGGGAGATGGCAGAACGATGATGGGAGCTGCTGGCATTTCATTAGAAAATTCATACATATGTATACCTCTCTCCTGTAGTAAATACATATATATATTTTTAATAATCACATTGGCAAAAACAACAAACTAACACTCACAGCAGAAAATAATTAGACAAAAACCAGTTTGGGCTTAAACAAATCGCACAAACAACAAAATGGGGGTAAACACACGACGATGCCGGCAGTGGGACAGAGAGAGCACCATGGGCCGGGGCGGAATTGGGCGGCAGCCAGAGCGGGATGGAGACACATAATTGGCGACGTAAGGCAGAAAAACCTTGACTTTGACTTTAAATGACTCGACAACTGATCGCACGCTAACACGCTCCAACAGCGGCGATGAGGCCCAGCAACAACGACAACAACACTGGGCTGCTGAGCAATAAAATATTGTATAAACAAATAAATTGAAAACGAAACGAAATCGAAACGAGACGAGATGAATGAACAGCGAGCTGGGAAGAGCCAAATGAAATCAAAACTCATTGCGAATCTGTAATGCGATGCGAAATAATCACACGAAGATCATTTCAATATCAAGGTCATTAGCTGCCTTGCAGCTGTTCGATTCCGATTCTGATTCCGATTGCGATATAGATTCTCCCTAACCAAGTGCTATATCCACCACCTGCTGCTCCCACGGAGCCGTCAATCTGCGCTGACTCGATTCCAAATGGCATACGAAATGAGTTATAGCAGCTTGCTGCTGATTTTGCAATTTAAATGAGCCCCATCTAAGTCGTTGCTGTATGAAAGCAACTCCTCTGATTCTTCTACGGGCGATTCTTTACCTCTTGTTGTGTTTGTTGTTGTTGTTGTTCTTTATTTCATTTCTTTTTTTGGCACGCATGCCGAGAGTTCGTTGACTGGCCGCAGTCTTCCTCTTCCCGGGCCATCACAAAACAAATGACTTAGGCAACAAACTTGCCTTCGTTCGGTTTTCGTTTTCATTTCAAGCCTCCCGAGAAGCTGTGGGGGGAGCGGGACAGGGAGAGAGCCAGATAGCGGAGAGGCCAAGGACCTATGCCAAGAATTGGAGAATCCCCCCCACCCCTCGAAAAGTGAATCTGCCGCTTCAGCTAGCAGAGGCAGCAGAAGAATCAACACTGCCACAGCAGCAGCAGAAGAAGCCAATGACCAGAAGGGGAAACCAGTTCACGTCAGCCTCATCCTTGGGCTTGCGTTTCGGTTTGGGGCAGGTTGCAAACCCGAGTCAGCTCCTCTATCTCCGCCAGTGATTCCGCCTCCTCCTGGTCCTCCTCCTGGCGATCCCCGATCCCCACGGTACAGGCATCGCGCATCGGGAATCATTTGCCGTGAAAAGGGCGTTCAACTGGCAAATGCTCATGGGCACATGGCGTGCTTAACTGAAGCAAGCCAAAGGTTCTTGCTCTCGTCGAGTTCTTCAGCCGCAATGCACTGTAAAATAGTGAATTGATAACTAATACTTTGGTTATTTTAACGGATTTGGTGGGGAATTTATAGTATATTAAGTAAGAACAAATTTGTTATTATCCTAAAGTGGGTTATATTCTGCAAACTTCTTATAAACTGTCTGAACTATATTCAGGGTAACAACTAACATTGTGTTTAGAAAAAAACATACTTGTTAAATTTAATTTTCTTTAAGAATTTGTTACATCTTGATAATTATAATCAATCTTTAATAGTTTTGAAATATTTCTTAGCAACCTAAATCAGTAAATCCCAAAACTTCCCACCTCGTTTTTCAAGGAATTTCTTAGAGTGCACCTGTGGGTTCTTCTTCTGCCACTTCCACTTCTAAGGCCTGATGAAAAGGGAATCAAATCACTCTTACTCTTGGCCAGCTTTTTTTCTGTTGCAGCCAGGGTTATTGACTCGCTCGTGGTCTTCTTACCTTGGCCGGCGTCTTCTTTTGCCTTTTGCTTTCTGCCAGAGCTGAATCTTGCTCCTCCTGGTCCCCTCTCCCTCTTTACCATACCTTCCCCTTGCAATTAGAATTGTTGCTACCTTGGGGCACCAGAGGAAGAGGAGGAGGCAGAGACATCAGGAAGAGATGCCAAGTCATCCGCGGCAGCCTCCCAGCCAGCGACGGGCCAAAGAGAGCCATTAAAGAGAACGCCAACGCACAGGTGGCAGGCAGGTAAAAGAGACCGCGAGCGAGCGAGAGACAGATAAAGAGGGAACCAGGAAGAAAGTGTGGCCAAGCAAAAGAATGAAATGAAAGAAGCGGCAGCAACAGCACCAGCAGATGAAAAGAAAACAAGTTCAATGACCGACCTACTCAAGCGCGTTATAACCAAAGCACACACACACACGCACACACGAGGCAGAGAGTGCAAGAGAGAGAGAGCCCAGAGCATATGCGAATGCGCCGAGTTCCAAGCCGAAGCCGAAGCCGCCACCGAAGCCACTGCCGAAGTGGCCAAGTATAAAGCCGAAGTGACACACGAGGCTTTCGGCTCCCTTGACGTTGAACTTTGCAGGCAGCGACAGGTTCTGTGTCAATGTTGTTGCCTTTGTTGCCTCTTGTCGCTATTGTTGTTGCTGCTTTGACACTATCGCGTTTAGCTGTAAATGCCTGCCTCAGCCTGCATTGTTGGTGGTGTTGTTCGGCGGCGCTATTGTTATTGTTTTCTGTGCATTGACTGTGACATTGAGCACGGCAAGAAAATAGGGGGTCACTTCTCTTGGAAGCTTTCATAGGTCAAAGAACTTTTAGAGATGATTTTAGCTAAACAAATTTAATTAAAGACTATTTTTTTTGTGTAAAGCAAAACTTATAATATTAAAGTTGAGTTAATGGATTTAGTAATAGTTGTTTTAAGTAGTAAAGTAACTCAATTTGTAATATCCTCTAATATCCTTTATTCGATATTCATTTAAAAAGCTTCTATCTGCTATTAGGCGTATACGTAATATTTCTATTTTTATTAAAAACTTAGTAACAGGAATATAGGTAAACCTTTTAATAAATCAATTAAATAAACATAATATCTGACTCCTTAGCTATTTCTCTCACTGCATTGTTAGAATAACTGCCCGATCACTTATGGTCAGATAAAACAACATGATGGAAAAAGGGGGCGTTGGAGTTGCCCAATACTTCTATGTGTGTGAATGCTTCTTTTATTGTTTAACCCCCCTAAAATAAAATAAAAACAAAAAAACAGCTGGAAATCAAATTATGCTCATTTACGCGCCTTGAATACGTAATCCGGCTATTTACCAGCCAACCAAACAGCCAACCCGTCGTAATTTGACTGTGACAAAATGGCTCTTTATTAACCTAACGGTACGTTCACCGGCCATGTACTCCACCTATTACTTTTTTTTGGCTTTACAGTTTTATGTCGCTGCTGGCCATTAAGAAACGTGCTTGGCGTACTTTATGGTTAACTCGCTGGCGGTTAAGTTCTAAAGAGTCTCTGCCTCCTAGAGTCGTCTCCAGCGAATAGTTTTGCATAATGATAGTGTCCCTGGCAGCGATACTTCCGCCTTTTGCTCTAGTTCATTGTCAACGGTCAATTTTCAATCGAATGCAACGGCAGTGAGTGGCAGCAACCCTTGTAAAGAGAGCATGCGCTTGGGGGAGAGCGAGAAATGCGGATGCGGGAGAGAGTTCACAGTGCAGAGTGGAGAGTGCAGTGAGAGCTTTGCCCAAGTCTGCAATGCACTGGGACATATTTTAATTTAGTTTGGGAAAGTAAATTATCCTTTTTGAAGGTCTTTATTATTATCTAAATAAACCGAAAGAAGGTTCATTTAACTTAATCGCATTACCTCCAATTATCAAATAATGTTTACGTCTTTTTCCTGTTTTTTTAAATCACTCTTGAAGCTTGCTTACTTTACTAATCAAAGTTTAATTACCAACTCGGAGCATATTTTACTAAATTACAACTTTTTTAAACCTACAAGAAGACCTTTTTAGAACAAGTCTACCCTCTGCAAGTCACTTCCATGTTGAGTTCCCAAATCCCAGACTTGACCTAACCCAACATGTTTTGTGTTTCAAAATAAACTTTGGCTGTGGTTCTGGGTGCTTTTTTTTCGGCCCAGACATGGCCACAAAGAGATCCACCCCTTGTGCACTCATGGGAGCCGAACCCGAACGCGGACGCTTACCCGAGCCCGAGCACGAGCCCGAGCCCCAGAACCCGAGCTCCAGGCCGAACCTGAAGCCGCCCTTGCAGCTCTGCTGCGCCTCTGCCGGCGCTCCTGCTTGTTGTTATTGTTTTGCTCACTGGGCGAGTTCAGTTCATGCCAAGTGCAAGTGCCAATAGCAATGGGAATCCCCCTTCAGGAAAGCCCCCCTTGTTTACTGTCTGAACTCGATGCTGCCGGCGCCGACGGCAACCGCGACGGAGACTGCAACTGCGACGACGACGACGACTTTGCATTTTGGCTGAAATCGAAGGGAGCTGGCCATATTCCGCTTGCTATTTCAGTCCTGACTCGGGATGTTAGCGCGTTGGGCAGGTCATGTCTCATGGCACAGCCGCGTTCCGTGGACCAAACCGAATGGCTGAGGAAAAACAGCAATAGATATATACATATACTCGTGTATATATTTGGCCAAAGGCAAACCACAACCACAAATGTGTTCAGATTGAAAATTAGTGTGCTTAAGTGCGTTCGTTTAGTTAAGTGTTAAGCTCTGTCTAAGTCAATGTATCAATATAAGGAGCCCGAGATACCACCAACTGGTGCAATGTGTTCACACGCCGATCAGCGCAGACCATTATCTTTTGATCGCATTTACTTTCGCGACACCTTTGCCAACATCAGTTTCTTCAAGTCGCGATTAAAATGCAACCAAATGATGGCCAACACCTGAAATAAGACTGACGAAATCACAGAGACTGAGTGGGAAAAGCATCAGAACTGCGAAGAAATCATTAAAAGGATAAGAGGTAGGACATGCGACTTTTTAAAAGGAATGAATAAAAAGGGAGGCTCTTTAGGTGTTAAAAACCATTTCTAGGGAGGGATTAAGCAACTCACAAAAATCGTAAAACCTTATTAATCCTCAAAATACTATACTTTGGCTTTTTGCATAAAATATACTTTTGCTTTTGCGCTGACCATGTCCTAGCGCACTGGCGAATTCCGATTGCCAATCGCCGCCCCAACTCCTTCCTCCTCGCCGAAAGGAAAGTTCTGCCGACGCAGTTCAACAACCTTCTCTACTCAACGGGTCTCTCTCTCGGTTCAGTAATGCACTCCACCCCGGGGAACCCAACCCAACCCAGCCCGTATTTATATATATATAGATATGTGTAGTATATATCCTGGCCCCAGACACAAACACCAGCCGTTGTCTCTTTCGCTCGCATGGCCTTGGTAGCTTTTGCTGAATGGCTGCAAAAAATTAAAAGTGAAACTTTGCTGCGCCTGCCTGGGCAGACGATGACGTCGGCGCACAAGCTCGGCTCAACTGCAGTTCGCCGGAATGGAGGAGCAGGAGGGGCAGGCGGAGCAGGTCCTTCGGCAGTCTGCACTTTCGGGTCCTTGGCCTCTGCCGCGTCGCTGTCGGCGGACTTTTCCACGCTGCACACTGTCAAGTCCACGGAAGAAGACCCAACCCAATGCAGTCCAAGTTGGGCAGGACCTTCGCGTCTGTCTGCTGCGGCCAGCGTCGCTGTCGCTGCTGCTGCTGCTCCTTCAGTCGCTGCTGCAGTCTCCGCCGGCGCTGGTGCTGCTGCTGCTGCACTGCCTCCTGTCGTTGTCCTGTGTGTGTTTCGCTTTCCGTATCGGGTGTGTATCCGTTCGCCCGGGTACGACGACCGTACGTGCCCGGCGGAGTTCATTGAACGCCAGCCGCAGCGCCGGCGATTTATGTATGGAAAGCGAAAAGGATAATGAGCCGAAGTCGACTGAGCTCGAAGCCAGGGCCCTGCCCCAACATAGCCGAAATGCACTTGCCAAAATGATGTTACAGATTTTACTTGATGAAAAATTATCGCTTTATTAAATTATGTATACAAGCGTACAATTTAGGCTTTTTAGTAACAATAAAAGTCAAAATAATCTTTGGTTGGTTATTAGGAGTTTATTAGAGATACAACATAAATTTAAATATTTTAAAACGCTATATTTTCTTCTTTAAAAATCCACAAAATGGCCACAAAATCATTTTTCTCTTCTAAAGAAGGCTTAGGGATGTTGGCACTGATTTCTTTACAGTGTAGCCACATTGATGGCGTCGTCTGGCGTCTGAAAATGCCTGAAAAGGGTCGTTCGCCTTTTCTGTTGTCTGGCCCTTATTTTTGTTGCCCCTGTTGTTGTTCTTGTTGCTCTCACAAATGTGTGTGTTTGTATTCTTTTTACTTTGACTTTTTTGTTGTTCTTGTTGTTGTTGTTGTTGTTGCCATGGTCTGGCAACCAATCTTGCCACGCCTCCCCTGTTGGAGGCTCAGACCCCGGCTGGCTGTTCCTTTGTCGAATTTATGCGCATTTTCAATCGCTTTGTCGTAGGTCGTGTTTGAGTTCCGCTTTGTCGTCAAGGTAATGTGTCGCCCACAGGATTAAGGACTTAAGCCGCCGTCGACCGCTCCTGATCCGTCTGCCCTGCTGGGAATCCCAACCTGAAGGAGACACCTTTCTGCATTTCTTTTCCTCTTAATTGTGGTTTATTGATTTTAGCCAAAAGGACTTGTAGTTTTCTTCCTATTTCGTTTCGGGATTGTTCCTTTATTTTTTGTGACTGGTAGCCATGACATCATCATTAGCAACATGATTCGGCGGCAGTTGAAATTATTTTTTTTTTGTTGCAGTTGCATTTGCATTGCCTCATCGCCTCTGCCGGCGTTGACGTCGTCGGCGGCGTCTGAGTCTGGGTAAAAAGCATTTGACCTTTGGGTTCGTTAACCCTGTCGCATACTAGATGATGCCATCCATGGGGAGCTCTTCAAACAGAACGCAGCAGGAAGTGCAGTTGTGGTGTAATTTTTAAAGTTTTTAAGGGGAATATGTTAGACTTTTTAGATGTTTTAAGTGTAATTATCATTAGGAACAAAAGGATATATTACATTTTGAAAAACATTTGTTTTATTTGTTTATAATTCATATTCTTCTTAACTTCAAAGTCCTCAAACGAATACCATTGCTTTTCGATTTCCTTATCTATTTTTACACTTAAAGATAACTTGACTAGTTTTCTTTTCAACGGAAATACTTACCTATTCAAGCGACCTCCAAATCCACACCCAATCTTAATATTCAAGTTTAATCATTCCTAATTAAACAGCAGCAAACATATTTACATTGATTATGACAACGACAACATGCAAATGGAAAACTTTCACTGCGCAATAGGGCGAACATTTTTTTTTGCCAAACTGATAAGCAGGCAAAGTGCAGGCCAAAAGCTTAGCAAAGCCAGAAAAACAAACACTCGAAGCGTAAAATGCATTGATAAGAACGCAGGGCGACAAAAGGGGTGGCAGAGAGGGGTTTCTGGCTACAAATAGCATTTAATTTATGGTTATTTGACCTACGTCAAAAGCTAAATAGTGATTAGACTTACACGCCCAACTCAAGGGCACAGCCGAGGCCCAAGTAAACACATAGTTTAGTCGCGGAATTACATAGGAGAAACGACAACAAAGAGGCCTATTGATTTATAATCATTAACGAAGGCAGCAGTAAAAGTTGCAAAAACAATTAGCGAAATGCACTGGAGCAGCAGCAACAAACAGTGTTATAAAATAAAAAATTCTATAGCTTATTAACGTCATATGCATATATTTAATTAAATTATTATATGCAACTTATTACTGATTCAAAGAAATTCTCGAGAAGCGTGATTAGAGAGTTTCTTAACTAATATTTTAAATTATAAGAAATTAGGTAAATGACTATTTTGTATTATCTTGGCATAATTTATTATATACATATTGTTTCCCTTAATTTATACAACAATGAATGAACGAAATTGTTCTTTACTTTCGTTTGTGGAATTTTAATTGATTATTCTACATGAAACATTTTGCAAAATATTCAAAAGCAAAGCCCGTTTTGCATTTATCATTTATTTGTTTAGTATACTTTCGCTTTTATTGTGACTGTTTTTTGTGTGTGTTACTTCTCTGCCTCTCTCCCCCTTTGCGATGAAGTGAATTTTTAATTGACTTGAAATTTACGTTTATTAACTGCCGAAATCCGAGACGACTTGACTGTACAGTGGGATATCCGAGGAGTGTGTGTGTGTGTGAGTGTGGGTTTGTTTTTTAGGGGAGGCAGTAGGCCGTCTCACTCTTGCACTCGTTTTGCACATGCGCAAAAAAACAAAGCACTGTATTTTCAAGGTTAAAGTGCAACGGAACCGCAACACAATACTTTTGCAGCCGCCCCAAAGGGGGTGGCAGCAGCAGCAGCAGCCGCATCGAATGCATAGAAAATAAAATGTAGTAAAAAGTAGCCTGCATGGCATACCTGCTGCTCAGTGTCCTTCCCAGGCTGATATTAATTTCACGAAGCTCCGATTAGGTAACACGCCCACTGTGCAATGCGGATGAGTGCAGTGCACGTAAGTTTTGTTGTTTTCGCATTCAATTCGCATGCACATTCTCGGGCTGTGACTCAAGGTTATGAGATGATGATGATGATGATGATGATGTTGATGATGCTCTGGCCCCACGCCCAGCCCAACCCCCCAGGTTCCCTTTCGGCGCTGAAAAGCTCACACAAATTATTATTACGAGAGACAGACACACACACAAATAGCGAACAATTTTATTTTATCAGCTGCCTGCCCCACCTCACCACCCGCCGTTTCGTTTTTCATTTTTCGCTTTTCGTTTCGTTTTGCATGCACATAAAACTAAATGCGAATTTCCCCCCCATTTTCCGCGCCCCTGCCGAACGCTTCAGCGTTTACATTTTACATTTCCGGGTTGTGTCGCTGTATTAGGTATTACCTAGTGAATGCCTGCAAATCATCTCCGCCAACAATGGAGAATATGGTATTAACTAATATATATCGAGTATACGCCAAGTAAACGCCGTAGCAGCCTCGAAAGTGTAGCGAATTCCCGATGTCATAATAGAAGATCACAAGAAATCTCACAGTTCCTGGTTTCGCAGTTGATAGAATAAGGGTTTCATATAGACCAGCGATTAGAAGTAATAATTAACAGTTCCTGTAATAATTTATACCTTATCGCGTATAAGAACCCCCCTCTTTTCAGTTGAAAATCTATATTTTTATTATGTTTATATTTTATTTCTGGTAGCTTATCACCCTTCTAATAACCTCTAAGGCGCCCCCATGGTAACCACACGGAAAAACTATAGTTTTTGGTTCCGTATTCGATAGTTCAAAGTATTTATTGCTGTAATAAACTATATGATTACAGTTCTAAATAAGATTAAAAATAAATATATTAAAGTTCCATAATTTCTTCAAAAACAGGAATTTATTTACCTTACTTTTACGAGTAAGAAAGTGTTATTTTTTCAAACCCGCTAATAAATCATCAGCTTAATTAATGTTAATTATATAGAACATTTTCGCTTTAAATAAAAAGTGAAAATGCTGCTGGCAATATAATTATCATTTAACTCTGTAGGGCAGTTGGCTTATATCATTATTTTGATTATTTTTATTTAACAAACAAAAATGTGATGCTCTATAGAACCAATTTATCTAAAAATTTCTTTAGTTTTCAATTCCTGCTTAGTTCTGCCCCTCTTGTGCACTTCCATGTCCCTGCATATTTCACTACAATAAATATTTACATTACACTTGAAGAAATACATCGTTAAATTTGTTTATTCATCGCAACTACTTAGCGGCGTTGATTTCCTAGTTGGAAAGAGCGAGATGGCTAGCGAATTTATGACTGCAGTGCCAGAGTTATCAGTTGAACGTGCACAGACATATACATAGCACTATATAGTGTTCTATATGATAGTTCTATATAATAGTTCTATATGAATGTGGGTACCCTGCGGTTAGTACAGTTCGCTTTGTCCTTGGGCGAGCGAGTCCCCCATTTCGGGAGGGGGCTCTATTCCGTATAGTTTGAACCGAATCGCTTTCCGCATTTTGCAATTCGATAAAGATCGATGCCTGAACGTGAGCATAGAGGAGCTTCGCGGAAGTTTTTTGCTGGCCAGCAGGGCGTATGCGCAATGTGGTCGCTTATCAAAAAGTGCACTCGCTCGGGTCGTCGGCGTTCAAGTTGAATGTTGAATGTTCTCATCTCCGCCTCTGCCTTTATTTTCTCAGCTTCTGTATGCTATTTTCCTTTTTTTTTCCCCGATTATGTCTTGGTGAGTATGCTATTTATTTTTAATTTGACGCGCCTAACGGGCGCTCTCCCTCGCACGTCGACTGTGTGTGTCCTTCAAATGCAATTGTGCGATGATTAGAAACGCAAAGCGCCAAGCGATTTTTACTTTTTGTTTCTAATGCTTGTATATATAGTCTCCATATAGGTGTGTGTGTGCAGCTGTTTATTTTCATTTTCAAAGCGAATGGCGATAGCGAAAAGCTTTTTGGCGCGCTATCTGCTCGTGCAGTTCGCAAATGCAACTGCACAGATACATTGCAGTTGTTTATTTTAGTAGAATTTTTGTTGATTTTTGCACGGTGCTACTCGCAATGCATGACAAGACTTTCGACTTCCTAGTGGCGTAATTGCGACAAGGGTTGCCCCTCCCTCTAAAATCGAAAGTATCGCGGAATGGGAATGTAAATGGGAATCAGAATGGTTTGCTCTTCCTCATCTCGTCTGCATATTTTTGGCTTGCGGCGCCTACACATATATAAGAGACAAGGGATGTGGCGGTGCACAGAGAGTTTTTCAGTCGAAGAGTTAGGAACTCAATCAACAAATTAAAGGTAATTAAAGGTAAAGAGTCTCCGGAGAAAAATCATTTGAAAGTTGTGTCTAAGTCAAGGAGAGAACTTGTGTTAATGAGGTGAATTAGAAAGGAATTTGAAATATTATAATCAGGGCTAAGGAGCGCCCAATAGAGTTTGCAGAAATAAAAATTAGAAGGCAATTGTCTTAGTTTGGTTATAAAATATAAATAAATACCTAACCTTTATATATATTTTCAAGAGATCTTTAAACAAAATAATACCATTAAAAATGTATTTAAATCTTCATCAATTAACCTGAAAAGAAAAACAGTAATCCAATATTTCCAGCTTACTTAAATACTCTTTATTTCTGCTTACATTCAACTCCTTCTATTCTAGAAATTAATTCAAATTTTTCTCTCTGTGTAAAAACCACTCACAACCCTAAAAGAAATCACTTTCTGCATATCGTTTTCGCACATTTCCGCACTCGCAGAACCGAATCAGAATGCAGTTCGCAAGTGCAAGTGCAAGTGCATCAATCTCACACACACACTCACACTCACCGACATACTCGCTGTGTATTGCAATTTTGCATCCGTGTCGCCCGATCGCCGGGCTCGGAAAATTCGCACAGTTCGCATTCTACGTGCGTGCAGTTCGACGAGCGGACGACGTGATCAGAGACACTTGGCTTGTTACGAGCGTAGCTCCTTTTTGGCCACTTAGCCACTTCAGCCACTCTAGGGAGTTGGCAGCACTTATTGCCGTGTACTTACCACTCATATATCTATATAGATTGGGTGAGTCCATAACGAAAAAACCCGACCATCCCCCACCCACCCAGAGTGACCGTCAAAGTGAATTTCCTGGTTATGCGATTATTGCACTCGTCTTGATTGGGGGGCGCGATAGCAATTTGAGTTAGGGAGCAGCCTGATAACATCGAGAGTTCCTGGTATTTCCTGCTGTTTGCTAGCAAATATGGAAGGGATTTGAGGGGGTTGAACTTCCCGATTTAGGTGATTTATTTCAAGGCAAATATTTGTTGAGAATTGGTTTATACGTTTCCTTTTTTCTTTAATATCCCTAATTGAAAGATCTTAAAATAATCTTTATTAATTCAGCAGTTAGTAAAACAATCAATAAGTAATATTTATGTAAGCAAAATAAATTAATTGAACTTATTAAATTATAAACCAGACATTTTCCTGGCCCCTTTTGTCAGCACTTCCTCATTGCCACGAAGGAATTAAAAGGCCAGCCTTGCCCAATAAATTCATGATTGCGCCGCTAAAAATGACCCAAAAGGGTAGGAAGAGCATTTGTTGAATTTTAAATACTAAACCAATGAAAGGCACCACCACCGCAACACCGCACCACCGCTAGTTGCAGCCACTCAAACCACCGACGAAATGAAAAGCTTTCGGAAAGCCGGAAAGCATTCTGCGCCAACCCTCTCGAGGCGAACTTTCCGAGCGAAAATCGAGAATTGAGAATCTTTGCGGGATGCGTTCGTATTGCAATATTCAGGGTAGCTGCCAGCGAGTGTGCTGAGTGTGTTTGAGTGTGTTCGAGTGTGTGTTTTGAGTGCAATGCCGGCTGTGTGAGTGCGCGGCGCTTGCAGTTTGGAGCTTTTTTGGGGTCTATGCCGGTTGGAAGTGGGTCAGTAGTAGGAACTCTCGGTTGGCGGCGCCAACGTTTCCACATAGCTCTTCTTCACCAACCAAAAACCGAACAAAAATAACTACAAAACAAAATAAAAACACACGAAAAAGGAAACTAAAATTACAAATTATTTGCTTCTAAATCCTTCGTTGTTGCAGTCGCAAATTTAATTTCCTCCTAAATATTAATACAAAAACTGAACCTGTATGTGGCAGTATATATAAAATAATGCTGGCAGAGCAGCAGCAGCAACAGCAATCGCCTATCTGCCGCAGATTGACCAGCCTGGGAGCCGTAGGGCAGCCGGAGAATTATTCCGGGGCCACACGGCGTATGCGTAACGAGAGAACGAAACAGAAAGTGATGCGTAATTTGCGGGCCCAACGAATCCATAAGAAAAAAACATGCAAAAATCGAAGTCAACAGCAGAATAATCAATTAGCAGTTCTACAATAATTAAGAAACACAAAAAAAAAACAAGAGAAAATGTTTTAAATTAGAAAGAAAATAGAGAGTATAAAAAATAGCAGAACGAGAGTACAAAACGCAGTGCAACGGCAGCCAAATGAAGGAGAATAAACCAAGTGAGTTTTCTTTCTCGGGGAAATGACATTTCCTGGCACTTCCCCTTGAGGGGCCCCCAAAAGGGGGTGGCTTCGCGGGTGGCCCTGAACGTGAACGTGTAACCTCCATTAAGGCCGTAATCTTGAACTGCAGCGCCTGCACCCCCCTGCTGCCTGCACTCGCTACTCGTTAGCGTCAGCGTTTTGGCAGTTAGCTTTTCCGAATGCAACGCTGCGGGAACTTGAGTGAGCTTTTTCCGGGGTAGGGGTAGGGTTAGGGGTTGCATACAGGGGTATACAGGTGCGGAGGGTGCCAGGCGCCGCTATTTATAGCGCCAAATCTAAATCGTTTCTATAATTAAACCACCCACCCACTCCTTGTGCCTTTCCAGATCAAGTAAAACTTCAACTAGCAGAATAAGCAGCCACCACTGAACCCCGCATATATATATTAAATATATATATAGAGCGTTAGCAGAGCGAAAAACACAAGCCACAGCTGCAGTCGCCATGCACGGACACCACCACAATCACTCACAGAATCCACAGGAGCAACAGCAGCAGCAGCAGCATCCGGGCGCCATCATGAAGCTGGGAAGCTCCACACACCACCCCGCCCACAGCCATGCACAACTCAACCATTCCCCGCATCCGCATGTCCAGCCCCATCCGCATTCACATCCCCATCCACATTCCCACCCGAATGTGCACTCCCAGCCACATCCGCATCCGCATCCGCATCCGCACCACAAGCTGTCGGCGCGAAGGGCGCGCAGTCGCAGTCGAAGTCGCAGCCCCACGCCGGATGGCAGCCAGGACTACGATGTGACCAGGATGCGGGAGGAGGACTTCGAGCGGCTGGCCGTCTATCTGGTGCCGGATGTGCAGGCGGAGCGGGGACTGCCCAATCGGGCGGACAAGACGCTGCCGCGCAGCCTCACGCTCAAGTCATCCATGGTCTACTCAACGCCAAATGTTAAGGTAAAGAATTGATTCAGGCAGCTAATCCTAATACTAACCTAATATTAATATTATATTTAAATACAATTTTCCTGCCTTCTCTATTTCCCCCACAGACTGAAGGAGTTTGGAGCAGCGGGGTCATCCCACGTGGCACTCGCTTCGGCCCATTCGAAGGCATTCCAACCTCAAACTATCCCAATGATAAGAATAAGGCGCGCTATTTCTGGCGGGTAAGCATCTCTCTGAAAGCCATCACTCATTGCCATCTGTTGTGGGTCTATATCCATTTTTGATTTGCATCTTAAGTTTGCTTTCCATGGTCTCACAATGAAGTGTGTTGCCCTAAATCATTTAAATTACAAACATGCTTCCCCCATCCAATCATCCAGCGAAAAATAAATATAAACATGCGACTAACCAACTCGTTTCTCTTTAATTTTTTAATTTCATGTGATCTAATCTTAAACAATCCCACAAAAACAACCCAACCAACCAAAAAAAATAAATAAACACAACAAAAAATCAAACGAATACAAATTCAAAATTATATTTTGCATTTTGGAACCAATTCGAATTGATTGTGGTTAAAATCAGGTGCAGGGAACACGCCACATAACCTACGGGAATATTAAGGTACCACTCACGATTTATGCTTTCTTTGATTTCTATGCGTTGTCTTTGACTCTAACTTGACCTCTAACTTTCTGCCCAAAAACTAATCCCAGCAATCAGCACAAGCTCTTTCCTACTTAACTATCCCTGCACTGCCCTGTAAATGATGTGTGTTTTGAAGAGTATCTGAAAGATGGTTCAGTAAATGATACAAGTTTCTCAAGAAAATAGATTGAAATAGCTATCAAAGCAAAGGTTTTTGTAAATATTTTAAAATTAAAGAAACTGTTACAACAAATTCATATTCAAAGAAAGATTTATTTAGATTCTTAGAATTGAAAACTAAGCAAGTTTCTATTTGTTGTAGGGACTTTCTTTTAGATACTTTTCAAATACACATCCCTTGAACTTTCCCCCCAGTAGTTTTCTCTGCGTTTGTTCTTCCTTGTTGTGCGTCCTGTGTCGTTCGTTATTCTTTATGTTCCTCCTTCAGTTCTCCGAATCTCTCTAAATGCCATCCCTTCTCCGCTCTTCTCTCTCGTTGCCTCCCCGCAGATCTTCAAGGACGACGACTACTACTATCTGGACGGCTCGGATCGCTCGCAATCCAACTGGATGCGCTACGTGGCCTCCGCCTACAGTCTGTCCGTGATGAACCTGGTGGCGTGCCAGCACCAGGAGAACATCTACTTCTACACCACCCGCGACATCCTGCCCAACGAGGAGCTGATGGTGTGGTACTGCAAGGACTTCGCCAGCCGCCTCGGCTACGACGTCGATCCCGAGACGACCATCTTCGGCGCCTGCAAGCAGGCCGTCGAGGCCGAGGAGGAGGTGATGGACGACGAGGAGGAGGAGGAGGCGGAGCCGGAGGAGGAGGGCGAGGCGGGAGTTGGGGGTGGCAAGCGTCGCTATTCGATGCCCGCCCCCGAAATCCCCGCGGAGGTGGCTGTGAGCCACATCACCTACGTGATGGGTCTCCATCTGCCGGTGGGAGCGGCGAACGGTGGTCCAGCGAGTGGCACCGCCTCGCCGCCGCCACCGACGCCTGCCGGGGGCCAGTGCTGCCGCAGAGCCAGCCCACCCGCCCACGTCAGCACCACCTCCTCCTGCAGCTCGCACCATCCGCACATCCAGCACGCCAGCCGCCACGCCTCGGTGATCATTGGCCAGGACCGCTCGCCGCTGACCAGCAGCAGCGACAAGGACACGGCGGGCTCGCCGCTTTCCGGCCTCGACCACCAGCTGACGCCGCAGGACGGCAGCGTGCGATCGGTGCGCTCGGACGAGGGCTACCACAGCAACGAGTGCCACGAGGATGGCCTCACGCCGCCCGAGGACTCCAGCGACAGCGAGAGCGAGCACAACTACGTGCTGGACTGCTCCAAGAAGGCCATCGCCCCCAAGGAGACGGTGATTGCCCAGGCGCAGAAGCCGAGCAGCTCGCCCCCGGCCGTGGTCATGGCCAATCACCAATCACCAATCACCACCACCACCACCAGCACCACCAGCAGTAGTATTAGCCACAGCGCCGCCACGGCCACCGCCTCCTGTGAGCCGGACAAGAACGAGTACCGCAAGTTCAAGGTGAAGATGCCGCTGAAGTACGAGTTCAAGAACAAGAGCTGCGTGAAGCAGGAGCCCAGCCTGAAGGAGGTGGACCAGGAGATGTCGCTGCCGCACCACGAGGAGGAGGAGGAGGCGGCGATGATGCACCAGGAGCCCGACTCCATTTGCCCCTCGACCACCACGCATCTGGGCGACGAGCATCTGATGATTATGGAGAGGGAACGCGAGAGGGAAAGGGAGAGGGAAAGGGAGAGGGAAAGGGAGCGTGATAGGGAGCGGGAGAGGGAGCCATCCAACCAGCAGCCCGCCTCCTCCACGGTCATCGTTCTGGAGCACAACTCCGGGGGCCAGGCCCGCACCATTGTGCCGCTGAGCAAACCCTACTACGAGCCGGATCCCCCAGGCGAGCGCTACGTGCGCTTTGGCCAGCCCAGCTCCAGCATCCTGGAGACGATCCTCACTAGCCAGCACCGCCTGGAGGCGGCGGCAGCGGCGGCCAATGCCTGTCGGCAGGCGAACGCGGCCACGCCGCCACCCACATCGCCCACGGAGATGGCCTACAGCTACAAGAAGTCGCAGCGGTACGGCAATGCCGTGAGTCCGGACAGCAGCTCGAATCTGGGCCAGAGTGCCGAGCAGCAGCAGCAGCAGCAGCTGGGATTGGGGGGCGTAGTCGTCGTCGGCGGTGACCAGGAGATGGGCCGCGGCACCCTGATCAAGGGCGAGTGCTCGCCGCCGCCGCCCAGTCACCATCACCACAACGTGATCTTCTCGCCCTCGCGGCATCCGGCCTACCTGGGCGGCGGAGAGGCGGGCGGCCACTCGCCGAGTCCCGGCTATCCTGGATATCCGCACTACGGAGCCGCCGCCACCTCCACCTTCCACTCGCCGCCGCACAGCTCGCACTCGCCCTTCGACCGGCAGTCGAATGCCTCGAGCGGCGCGGGTTCCGCCTCCAACTTGCATTTGCTGCAGAGCAGCACCCAGATGCTGAACCACCCGCTGATGCAGCCGCTCACCCCGCTGCAGCGCCTCTCGCCGCTGCGGATCTCGCCGCCGAGCAGCCTGAGTCCCGACGGCAACTCCTGCCCCCGGAGCGGCAGTCCCCTCAGTCCCAACTCCCTGGCCTCCAGGGGATACCGCTCGCTGCCCTATCCGCTGAAGAAGAAGGACGGCAAGATGCACTACGAGTGCAATGTGTGCTGCAAGACCTTCGGGCAGCTGAGCAACCTGAAGGTCCACCTGCGGACGCACTCGGGCGAACGGCCCTTCAAGTGCAACGTGTGCACCAAGAGCTTCACCCAGCTGGCGCACCTGCAGAAGCACCACCTGGTGCACACCGGCGAGAAGCCGCACCAGTGCGACATCTGCAAGAAGCGCTTCTCGAGCACCTCCAACCTGAAGACGCACCTCCGGCTGCACAGCGGCCAGAAGCCCTACGCCTGCGATCTCTGTCCGCAGAAGTTCACCCAGTTCGTGCATCTCAAGCTGCACAAGCGCCTGCACACCAACGACCGGCCGTATGTGTGCCAGGGATGCGACAAGAAGTACATCAGTGCCTCGGGCCTGAGGACGCACTGGAAGACGACCAGCTGCAAGCCGAACAATCTGGAGGAGGAGCTGGCCATGGCGGCGGCAGCCACATCCGAGTGTCTGGGTGAGTTGACCTTGAACTGGGCTTTCCAAGGAGCTGTAAACTTACTGTTTTTCTATTTTTCTAAACAGATAAAGATCACCCTGAGCCGGACTCCCGCGAGGCCTACGAGCAACTGCAGCAGCACATGCATCCCGCGGTGCATCCCGGCCTCAGGCATTTGTCCGCCGGCGGCGGGCAGTCACCACCCCGCCTTATACCCCTGGGCAGCCACATGGCGCCCCAGCAGCAGCAGCAGCAGCAACACCAACAGCAGCAGCAGCAGGGAGTGCCCCCGCCGCCACCGCATCTGCTGATGGGCCAGCATCCGGCTCCTATGCTCCTAACCACCGCCAGCCAGCTGCCTCCGCCGCTGCCCTCGCACCACCAGCAGTCCTCGCCCGGCCGCCTCCTCCAGCACGCCCATCCCCATGCGCTCCAGCTCCAACAGCAGCAGCAGCACTCGCCCAAGGGACTCAAGTCCCTGCCAGAGGCGGGGGTGTATCTGCATGGGCCGCAGGAGAGCAGACCCTCGGTCATCGAGTCCTCCAACCAGCCGATGATCATCGAGTGCACGTAGGGCAGGGCGTGGGGCCCTGAAGCAGCTGCAGACCAGAGGAAGTGATGGAATCCAAGTGCAATAAAATCAAGTAGAGTTAAGAGACGGACAGGCAGGCAGGCAGACAGACAGACAGACAGGCAGACAGAGGAGCCCCCCAAGCAGCAGCAGCACAAGTAAACGTAACGGTATTATTATATAGTTGTATATAGTTAAAGACGATCCCCTAACCCCCTAAATTCTTGATCCTACCGCCCCACGAAAATCAAACTCATTTTCGCGCTATGAAAACCAGATCTCACCCATTGGCAAAACCCCTGGAATCCTTCTTCTCATCACAGCAGGAAGGGCATATTATTTTTGATAAATATTTTATATATACACACAGCGTACGTAAAAAAAGGACACATTATTGTTAATGGGGGAAATAAAAAACGGAGGAGAACCGAGAGAAAATGCATTTAGGATTCGACAAGGCTTTCGATGATTTCCCACATTTTCCCCAATTAGTTTGTCTCTCAGTCTGTTTGTTTGTTCGTTCGTTTGTTTGTTTGTTGAGGCGCGCACCTTTAGACGTAGAAGTTAGAGACTAAAAAGGATAACTAAGGACACATTTACCGATACATACAATACATAGATTCAAGTTGCCTTATTTGAATTTCGTTAGCACTGAAAGAACACCCCAGAACATTTGCTTAACGCCGATCATCCGAGAAGCTAATCTACACATACGTATTTTATATATGAATATATCATTCTTATACATACGGATATATATATAGTATATATTTATATGTATTTTATTAAATATAACGAACAGCGGCGGCAAGTGAAAGCGAAAGTGTGTACATAGAGGAGGGGAACCTTATTTCGGCATCTGTTGAATTAGAACCGGCTAGCTATATATAATTACGTAGGCCACTAGGGATTACCATTATTACTATGATTACGCTATGATTATTACGAAAACAAAACTTACAAAAAAAAAAACAAACACAAAACAAAACGTATAAAAACTAAGCAAACAACAACAAGGAGGAAGAAAGAAAAACGTAAGAAAACTTAGCTGAAAATCGGTGCTTTTGACTGTTTCCATTTGTCCACATTTACACTTACGACTCACGATTGTATTTGTATTTTGAAACACATGAATTATACATTATAGACCACTCTAATACATATAGAAATATATAAATTATATAAACACGTTAGCATAACACTCTAGAGATACTTTCCCCAAACTACTTTGCGCCTTGACCTCTGAACCCTCTCCTTGTTCCCTTAACCTTAACAAACAAAAGAAAACCGAATCCAAAAAATTTGCTCGTATTGTACTTTACCAAAATTACGCTCTCAATTAGTCTTCGTTTTCGTCTGAATATATAGTATATATATTATATATTATCTATGAAATCTTTAGCTAACCCTAAGCTTATAATCTTAATGAGGCTGACTAGCTTTAAGAACACTTATATCTTATATTAATATAATATTACTAGCGCATTATACGTAGCCACCTAAGGATTGTATATTAAGGGCAGAGGACGGACCCTCTGCCTCGATCTGTAAGACACAACACCAATTCGTAGTCCTAAGTTATTGTCTTGTGAAAAACGAGATACTAAACCGTGGGGCTGAGGGGGAAATTTCAGGCGGTTCGCCCACGAAATCCGCTAATTGAGACTAAGACTATGCAAAAGTTTTTGTATTTTTGTATCTGATACAAAGCAAGCTGGAGTTAGGAGTAGTGCAGTTTCTAGCCACGTAAGCCCTACTGTAAGTTAGCCCTAAGATTTCTAAGCATATGCAATATTTAAATATACGCATAATATTTCTAAAGAAACGCAAAACGCAGAAAAGATGAGACAAGCCTACATACATGGAAAATATAAAAGAAGATAATCAAAATTATACAAAAACATACAAAAAAAAAAAAACAAAATTGATTTTTTATTTCTCGTTTGGTTTTTCTATGTTGGTTGTGCAATCATCTCTTTACGAATCCTTGACGTTCTTATTGAGTGCAATACTTTTCTTTATTTATTTATTTGCCATACTTTCAAATTTCGAGACATCACAGAAGTCTACTGAGATAAGCGACACACATAATACTTTCCTATTTGTGAGACTGAATGAATTACTAAAATATACAATATACTCGTAACGCATAGAAAGAACACACCCAAGGAACCGCAGACATTTCGATATATATATATTATATTATATATACATATATTTTAGCGAACCTTTTGTTTGAGCAGGCATTGTAATATATTACGATATGGATACGGATCTAGGCATATGGATATATATATTATATATTTATACAAAACACATAAAACTCACATAAATACGTAGTCGTAGAGATAACCGATGGCCTGTGGCTGAGGCGCCCAACTTTGTACAGTAATTGAAATCTGTTTCAGGATTCAAGAAACGTGACGACACAACGTAAATTTAAATGGAGAATAAATGACTGCTTCTTAGTGTTATAAGTGACTCTGATTTAGGTCGAACACACACACACACACACACCCCCACATAAACACACACACAAACGATTCAAGGATCAATTCTAGGAATCAAATCCAAATATATATTCCATTATATATTCAATAAGTCTATCGTATACCTTTATTGCAATCAATATTTCAAGTGTATGAATCTATATAATTACAATTATCTATAGTTCAGCCCTATATATAGATCGTGTAGAGCCTCTGTTATGCATACGTCCGGATGTCGTATGGGATTGTTTCCCCACTCACTCACTCTCTCTCTCTCTATCTATCCCCCTCATATACACGAAATGTACAAAATTGGTTCTCGTAAATAATTAAAAATTAGAAAAGGAAACCACAAAAAAAACGCAGAGAATTTTATTTGCAAATTGCACGTTGAAATAATCACACGAGATGGAGTTTGAGTTTCTGTTTGAGAGCCCTCTTGGAAAAATATAAAATGTTGATTTGTACGAGCCTCAGTAATATATAAACGCCTATAAATCGGTCACCTCTTAAACCACAATAAACGAAATAATTGACTATACGCCCAATTAAGCGCCAATTATATGCGAGACATTTCAAAAAAAACCGAAAACCAGCAACAAAAATCAAGCGGAATGCAAGAATTATCTAATTATTTGAATGCAACTTAAATTCCTATTAATTATATATGAAATATCTCTATAAAATATCTCTAAAGAATCACAATTAATAACAGTACGAAAAGAATGAATAAATACAAAAATATTTCATACTAAGAGGGGTTGAGTTTCTTATTTCCCTGGCGGAGCTTGGGAATGTGGTATACTTTTAGGGCTGCCGTTGAGCATCTTACCAACTTTGAGTTTATTTTTATTTCCTTGGTTTAAGAGCTTTAAAAAAGTGTAAGTTATTCAGCTGACAATTACAAGTATTTTGCAATATCTACAGTTTCATCGTCATTTAATCCAAGAGGCACGCTTTGACGTCCTGTCACTGCAAATGGAAACATCAATCACATGTCAATCAACACTGAAAGTAGGGCACTTCAATGGTTACTCTCACATGTTAACCCCCCGCCCCGGAGGACATGCAAATTGTGTGCGTTTCACGCATAAAAAGCTGACAACAAAAAAAAAAACTATCCTGATTATCGCTACACAAAAAAAATACGGAAAAAAGGAAAAAAAATCCGAGGGAGACGAGGTGCCAGGTCGGGTCAAACGCGTGCTGTGCGGAAATGCCACATGGATGGCTAAATGGAGCGAATGCATCGCCATCACCATCACCATAACCATCCTCCCCCCAAAACAGGATACAATCCTCCCCTTCGATTTTGCATAACATTTTCTGGCCTGGAATTTTCCTCATTTTCCTGATTTCTGTTTGGCAACGTTTTATTCACAAAGCGGATTATTTTCATGGCCATTGTGCCGGGCGCCCCCCTTCCTTCGTGAGCCTCGATCCTTTGCGGACCCTCGGACAATGCCCGGCTGCACTTCCCCAACTAGTGAATTGCATTCCCGGCGAGTGGCAGGACCACGAGCGGGACGCCTTGTTAATCCTGTTCCAATTATGCGCATGTGAGTGCCTGCCTTCCCCTCGGACATCCCTAATGGGCACTTTCGCTCTCGTTTCGTCCTTTGTCCTCTGGCCGGGCATTGTCCGCCGACCACTGGCCATCGGATTGAGAGCGGCTCAGGATCGGTGGAGAGCGAGGCAAAATATTGATTACAGCTGGTTCGCTACATTGTTTTGGGTTCTTTGGCAATTATTT
The DNA here is from genome assembly GCA_008042635.1 of Drosophila nikananu. NCBI lineage: Eukaryota > Metazoa > Arthropoda > Insecta > Diptera > Drosophilidae > Drosophila > Drosophila nikananu. The sequence continues at coordinate 85,573 of VNJV01002422.1, forward strand.
ACTGTTGATAAAAAATCAAACTGACCCTCGCTGACCCCTCAACAGCAGCAGCCCCGCGGGGATTTCCCAGACTTTTCATAGAGTTCAGCCATCAATTTATGGCTTCATGTTACCATTTTTTCATATTTCATATTCTGTTTCTGAGCTACGTTTTATTATTATTTACAATTAATAATAGCAATTTTGGCAAACTATATATTTATATTTATTTTTAAGATCATATAGAGTTAGTAGGTTACAAATTAAATTAAAGCAACACGAGTGAACTTAATATTTGAAAAAGTATTTTGATTATTATTTAAATCCTATTTTTAGTCAATTCCGATAATGTCTTTTAATAATAAATTTTTTATCTAAATAATACCATTAATAAGGCGACTTTGTCAAGCGAAAAACTACTGTTTAAGGACAATTTTTCTTTATTTATCTTATAAAGGCCAACATTGATAGTCTCTATCGCTTGTAACAACCCAACTTGGTATCACCGTGTTACAGGGCCTTTCAATGATAATAAGTTCTGAGAAGGATTTGCTGAGGCAAGTGCTAAAGCTACAATTTTTATGTAGATAATTAGATAAATCCATAAATCAATAAAATTAGCAATATAAATTAACATCACATTGTCCAGAAAATTAAAATTAGAGTGAGCAACATTCGTGTTATTCAAGAGAAACTTTTAAATGTTTAAAATATTACAAGTAGTAAGGCTAATCTAAATGCAAAATTTTGCAAACATCACCTTCTATAGTTTTTAATATTTTTTGAACTGTCGAGTGGATATTGCTTAATTGATTTTTTTGCCAGATCATGTACTTTTCAAATTAGTTTATGCATCATTTTCTAAAAAACTCATATAGAATGAGACTTTGTTTTATTGCCTTGTATGTATATTACAAAAGAAACATTGTTTTTGAGATAAAACCCTATAATTTCAACAGTTTTTAGCCTATAATTTTTCAAAACATACTCATGTCTTTCTTACAAATGCAACATTTAAGCAAACTCAGTATTTATTTTACGAAAACCTTCTCCCAAAGTATTCCAATCCATTCAAGCGACTTTCCACTCAAATTGGCCTCCGTTTTCGGGAGTCTTAAAAACCACAAAATGTGAATTTTATGTGAGTTTAGGGGCTGCCGCAGACTGCGCCTCCCTTCGTCAGCATCCTTACGATTTTCGCTACAGTTTCCGCCCCCGGATCGGCTGTCATCATCATCGGATGGCATTGGTCATCGATTCGACATGCCAGCGGGGCACGTGCCGAAATTAATTGCAGGCCAAGCGGCAAGGGAGGAAGGATGGTTCGGTGTTCGCAAATAAAAGTTGCACAATGCAGCAGGAATAGGAATATGAATCGGAGTCGGAGCAGGGATCGGGATGGGGATCGGGCATGCTGATGACCGTGATGAGGGGTGGAAATGCATCTCAGTCGTCCAGCTGCTTGCCACGCGACACACACGAGGGTTGCAGGCCGCCGCCGCCGCCAGTTGCAGTGCAGTTTTTTAGCGGTGTTTTTTTGCAATCACCAATCAGAAAAGCTAGTTTTTTATGGAGGTACCACACAGAAAGAAGGATCTGCCTATCAGAATGAGGCAGCTCAGTAATGAGGTTGATCCTGTTTATATAACAAGTAAAAGTTGGAGTTCAATATCAAGGTTGAGTACCTTGATCTTTTTTAATTAGTGAGTGAGTAACTGTGAGTTATAAAAATACAGTTTAGGTATGGAAATATAGGTGATTTTATACCAAATATGAATATGTTATTCACCATTTAAATAAGAAATTTTTAAGTAGGGTTCTTTCTGTAAAAATATGAGTACAAACTTTGAGCGGCGTTTTCAGAAGTTTTACTATATATGTACGTCTTAAATTAGTCACAAAAATATTTAATTGGCTTGAATATGAAATTATTAATTAAATATTAATATTATTAATATACAATATTATAATATTAATATATGAGGTATAATATTATATTATAAAATAATCTTCTATGTTGAATACCAGACTGGTCTTCAATATACTTTCTATAATTTTAATAATTATAATATTATTATTCAACATAGAGAATTACCTTTTCAAACATAAATTTCATTCCTAAACTACAAGTATGTTACATTTGTATGTACTTACATTTATTTATTTTATTAAATTTAAATCTTAGCTTAATTTAGCTACAAAAGCTAGACAGTTGTAAAACTCAAGTATCCTGAAGTGCGCATACAAATGAGCTCGGCATTATCATAGATAAATTTCGGCGCTCTCGCTCTCTCTCTCTCCCGCTCTGTACTTCCCCCTGCGATCGTAGATGTAGAGTATCTGTCAGATACATTTACGTGAGCTAGGCCAAAATCCACTCAAACCAACTGAACTAAACTCAACTCAACTCGAAACGAATCGGATCGAATCGAGGCGGCCGGAATCCACTCAACCCTCAACTGCTCGGCGTTTTCCACGCTCACTCGCCGCCCAGCGCACAGCACACGCTCGCCGTAGACTCGAGTCTCGAGCATTGTTTTGAAGATACAGATACTGCGAGCTAAACATTTTCGGGTCTGCTGCGACCTTCCTAGAAATAGGCAAACGCAACGCGGAGTCAGTGTGACGAAGTGCGTCGTGCGCAGCGGCAGCGTTTGTTTTCCCCCAAAAAAAATACATTAGTTTTTCTCTGACGAAAATTGAAGAGGTATCTGTGTGCGTGAGTGCGTGCGAGTGCGGTGAGCGATACAGATACAGATACAAAGGCGAGTGTGCAACTGTATCTACATGTGTGGCGGCTGGAAAACCATGCAGTTGAAGTGAAAGACGAGGCACTTTTTGGAGCAATTTTTGGAAAAGCCAGGAAAACCAGGAAAACGTTTAGAGAACATGGAAAGCTTTCAGAACGAAGTTGTTGGCTCGGAGAGGAGGAGCTCAACGTCATCGGTGCCAGGTTTGTGTGGAGCTCCAAGTGGAGCGAATCCAAATCCCAATTCAATTTGTGCCCCGTGGTCACACTCCCTCCCTCCCCCGTGTGCCCTGAAACTCGTTTTGTGTTCCAAAATAAAGAAAAAAAACGACAACAAATTCAATACGGAATCTTATCAAAGTCGCCGCTGATTGGCTGTGCCGATCGCCCTAATATTTCTGTTGCTCTTTCTGTTTCTGTTTTTGTCTGGGTTTTTTATTTATTTTTTATATACTGCGCAGTTCTTTGGGTTTCTGTTTTGTTTTTGCCATTCGCTGATTTGGTTTTTTATTGGCAAACGCGCGCTGTATATAAACCACGGCGGTGGAGGTGTCATCAACCCCCTGGCAAATCGAACGCTGACCGACATTTGTCACCCGCCCAACCCCCGTTGCCGGCGATCAAGGACACTCAACAGAAATTGGGATTACTTGCAGTTCAGTGAGTTTTTTGAGGCAGAATCCCTGGATCTTCAGGACTAATTAAATGGGGGGAAACCAGTTTGCAAGTTACCCATAAGAATGGAGGGCAAGAAACCCAAAGGATACTGGCGAGATTTTCATTCTTATCAGACACGCTAAAGAATTTCCAGATCTTGGAATTCCATTCACGTTGCCGTCGAGGGGCGGGGGGAAAATACCAAGTGAGAGCGACCTAGAAATGACAAGCAACCCCCGAAGGAAAGGCAGAACCCAAATTTTTGATTTCAGATAAGCCAGCATGAGAATGCAAGTACGAGTACGAGTATCTGTATCCGAGCGATACTACGAGTGCGCGAGCTCAAGATAGAGGCGGCCAGCGGAATGGGAACGAGCGAAGTGAAAACGATTTATGAATGAATGAATGAACCCGAATGAATGGGCGGGCGTGTGTGTGAGTGAGATGAGCCCCTTGGCTCAGATAATGGAATGAATCCACTCCGCTCTTTACCATAGAAGCCATTTCCAAATATTGTGTGTGTCTTAAAAATAACAACGAAACCTGTTTTTCGTCTTCTGTGCTGTGTCTTAGCTGTGCGGGCAGGGGCAGGGGGATCGGTGTCTAAGCCCAACCCGAGTTGAACTTGCCCCGCGGCAAATGGGGCAAGGACATGGCACACCGAGCGGTTCAGCTGCCACTCTCCGCTGCTCATTTGAATAACAAAAACCTAGGGCAGGGCATTCCCAGACAGGATATCGAATTGAGGCCTGAACTCAAGTTTCCTTTTCATTTCTCATCGCATCGTGGAAGCAGCTCATCTCATCTCCCTTTTTCTCCTGTTCTCCTCTTCCTCCCAGCGAATCCTTTGAGTCCTGCGGAGGAATGCGGCTGTGTGCGGCTGGGCAAATGCAAATGGTTCAACGTGGCCAAGGGCTGGGGCTTCCTCACACCCAACGACGGCGGCCAGGAGGTGTTTGTGCATCAGGTGGGTACTGTGATTAAGTAGAAATAATATAAATATAAGTATATTAATCAGGGATAAGAAACATAGAATTACTATTCCATAGTTCATGCGTTTTATAACCATTAAATACATCTCTAAAATAGAATATTATAATAACTATAAGACAATTATCCTCCTCAGTTGCTTTATTAAAATATACAAGTATATATGGTTATACGTATTTTATCCTATATCAATTGATATTTTCCCAAGATATTTATTAATGCGACCCTAAAAAGATATTAACAACATGGTATTTGAAATGAAGTATCTTCATTTGATGTATCCTGTCCAGTTTAATCGTTTCCATGATACCAATTTAAGTCCTTCAACGAAATTACCCAGCTTTCTCATCTAAATAATTAAACCCCCCCACTTCCTGTTGCAGAGTGTCATCCAGATGGCGGGCTTCCGGTCGCTGGGCGAGCAGGAGGAAGTGGAGTTCGAGTGCCAGCGCACGGCCCGCGGCCTGGAGGCCACCAGGGTGTCCGGCAAGCAGGGCGAGAGCTGCCATGGCAGCACCTACAGGCCACGCATGTGAGTGGATGCCCTACTCCACTCCCCCCCTGAAAAAAAACCCACCAACTAACTCTCCTTCTTTTCACAGCAACCGAAGGACTCGTCGCATGCGCTGCTACAACTGCGGAGAATTCGCCAATCACATTGCCTCCGAATGCGCCTTGGGTCCGCAGCCGAAGCGCTGCCATCGGTGCCGCGGCGAGGACCATCTGCACGCCGACTGTCCGCACCGGAATGTGGTGAGTAACCAGATCACCGACCAGAGTGCCACAGTACCCCACATAACCCCCATTGCAGGCACAAACGCCCAGCAATAGCGAGAACACCAGCAGCACCGGAAGTCAGGGAAAGAGCGAGGCCACCGCCTAGGAAAGTGGGACTAAGGACATTGGGGAGGGAGGATCCTTGGTTGGCAGTTGGAAGTTACAAACTTCTTTGACAAGTACAAAAAACGGAAATCGACGACGAGAGGCGCATCAAATCAAAGAAACCCACGTACAACAAAACTAGCGTTTAAGTGCTTTAGATATTAAAGGGGAGGTGGATGAAGGAAGAAGGACGAAGGACGCTGGAAGCAGGAGGACTACGCCCCAACACTGCCACCCCAAAATTTAAGTTAAGCTAAGCTCAGGCATATCCTTTCGGTCTTAAGCTACCCCCTAAGGCTTTTTTGAACTGGAGTACAAGTACAAGTAAAGGCATTTAGCTAGAGAGTATCAGTGTCCTGGTGAAGCTTTTCCCATCCCTTAAAACTTAAGCTTAAAGCGCGGCGTTGATAAGAAAGCTCCTGGCAGGAGTCACGTGGCCACTGACAACATTGGAGCTTTCCGGAGGGCAACAACAGAATCACCATGAAAACGCAGAATCATTGTAAGCCGAAAGTGAAACAGAGTGAGCAACAACAAAAAGATTAGGCGAGGACATGGCCAGGAGCAGAAGGGCAGCAAGAGGTCCTGTTCTGTCCTGCTCTGTCTTGTCGTGTCCTGCCTCTACGCTCGACTCTCCTGGCTCTCTCTCAGTTGTGGCCCTTTGGCTGTTTTTGTTGTGGTTTCGACGGTTCGCCATCAGTTTGCTACATTGTTCGGGCTCGTTTTTTTCTCTCTCGCGCACGACACACAAGAGTGTCCTTCGCCAGGAGGCGGAATCAGGAGCAGGAGCAGCAGCAGCAGCAGCAGAAGGAGCGGGATACCCCAAAAAGAGGATGCAACTGCTTATGCGAGGCCCTAAAGCCAGCTCAGTCTCAGTTGATCTCTGCCAGAGAATTGTTGTGTGCAACGCGGCGGAATTTACATTTACAACATCTTATTACCACAAAAGAGAAAACAATAAAAAACAATATATATATATAACATAAAAAATTCAAGAAATTGAGAACAGCAAATCAAAGCAACTTTAATAATTAGGAAAAAGAAAAAAACAATAACTTAGACAACTAAAAGAATTTCAACAAAGTTAACAAAGCGTTTCAGCAACAAATTTTTCAAAGAAAAAACCAATAAAAACCACTCAAAAAACGTATAACTTAATAAATAATCATTGACATTTGTAAAATATACATTTTTTTGCGCATAAAAAGTAAAAGTTTTGCCACGAGTTCAAGGCTAACACACAAAAATGAGTAAATTGAGAAGAATACCTGCTAAAAAATAGTAGAGGAAACGTTAATGCTGGCTGAGAGCAAACAATAATAAAAACAGCATCAGCAGCAGCAGCAGAAGCAGTAACAACAACAACAACTGACAATAACAATAGTCAACGTCAACGTCATCGCACATTCATTTGGGGCAAGCCACACACACAAAAGCACAAACACTCGCTGGGAATTTACAACCAGATTTACATGGGCAGCGCCTGTTATGTAATATCCTCCTTCTGACGCTGCTTCCTGTCATGTTAGCACAGTCCTTGCTCCCGCTCCTTGCTCCTTCTCCCTGCCCCTGTCCCTGTCGCTGCCCCTGCTCCTGCTCTCCTTCCCTACAGTGGGAGGTGTGGCATGCACCTTTGGTTCTGACTCTGGTTGCTGGTGGCCCCCCTTGGGTGCTAATTTGATTTAACTCGCACACATGGCCAGCTGGGCACGGCATTGAGACATTAGCCCGAAGGACACCAGCCAGCACAGCCCAGCCCAGCTATCGGTAACCCATAAATAGGGACACGCCGCCGCCGCCGTCGTCGAGGTGTGTCTGAAGCGCATGCAAATCGGGGCTGCGGGGGATACGCGAATATTACGCATACGCCGCGTGCTCCAGAAAGGAGCTTCGGTTTGTGGTTTTTTTTAATCGATGGCCTAGGGTTGGGCCTAATTAACGAATGTGTGTCATAATGCGACAGCCGTTAGTAGGTCAAGTAGATGCGCTGCCGATGCTGGGCGTTTGCTTGGAGGTCGCCGCAGGTTCCGAGGGGGTTCATGGGGGGAAAAGCTCGTTGCCAAAAGGGCAACCCGAGCAGGAACGGGAACAGGGCGAGGCGAGGCGAGGCGAGGCGAGGTGAGATGAGATGAGTCGCGTTTTTGGAGAGCGAATGGGGCGACAAACGAGTGCGAGTAAATAAATAGTTGGGCGTTTCTTGGCCATTCACCGCAGCCAAGGCCCTGGCTCTGGCTCTGGACTCTGGATAATCCTCTCCTCCTCGGTTTCAATTATCTTCTGAATTTCCATTCCAATTTTTAAAACAATCTCAATGTTTCCACTTACTCTCTCTCTCTCTCTCTCTGTCTCTCTGTGACTGTCTTTAGCTGCACCTCACTTTCACTCTCACTCTCACTATTTTTTATGCTTCTCCTCTCACCCACCACCCACATTACGGATTGCATTGAAATTAACGTTCCTCACTCCTTGTTCTTGCACAGGCAATGTAAGAATCACACTCCACCCCCTGTCTCTGTCTCTGGCATGGTTCGAGTTCAAGTAAAGCTAATCAAAAACGAAAGCGAAACAAAGCAGTTCAACTAACAAATATCTATGAACGGTTTAAAGTTCCAAAAGCATCTAACAAAAAACACAATGTACAAAGCCAACACACCAGTTAAAAACTCCTATTAAAACATACAAAAACTGAATAGAAGGCGTGGCAACTGCAAGTTAATGTGCTAAACTAAAACCAAAGAAACATCAGTCGCTCTTCCAACTCAGAAATAAGTCAAGGTAAGTGATTACTTCTTTACAAAATAGAACATATTTCAGTGTATTGGTTTATTCCTACGGTTCTGAGTGTTACAAATACTTTTCATGCACCCAACTTTCCACTTGAATGAATTAGTTTAATTAAAACAGACTTTTGTACATGGCTTTCCTTTTGCGCTAAGACCACACGAATTGAACTAGAAAGGCATCTTTTCCACGGCCAAATTCCAGGCAGGCAGGCCTCGGCACACGTAAATGCAGCAGTTGTACATGCTCGGCTCCACCTTGCCCTGCTGCACCAGCGAGAGGATGGAGCACAGGCTGCCCAGATGGTAGTTGGGTTTCTGGCTCATCAAGGGCGTGTTCTCCTGTTCTTTACCTGAAAGAAAAAAGAGTGTGTGTTTGGGATTTTAGTCAATAATCTTGATGAACATATATGCAAGTGATTTAATTACCACATTTTGTGACTTCTATTTATCATTATTCTTGCTTTAAGTTAATTCATCGGAATACGTTCTCGACTTTCTGTGGCTTTTCCTACCTTTGATAACGCCCTTTTTGAGCCAACCCACACGATCGATGTGGGTCCAGGGTATCACTTGCTTGTTGCCAGGAGCCAGCCAAAGGCTCAGCAGTGTCACCGAAATCGTATCCATGTTCCCGTCCAAGGCGGGCATCAGAGTGCCCACCACCGAGGGGCACAGAGCGCCATGGTAGTAGTCATGGGCTCCGTACAAGGCACTATATAGACCCGTGCCCAGCATTCTCGTTGAGTCACAGCCAAAGAGGAAGACCACACTGCGAATCCTGGCCCGGCAAATCTGCCGTGCATTCACGTACTGCAGGCCGGAGCCGTGGCCAGCATAGCTGGGGAATAACTTAAAATTAGTCTTTTTTAAATAGGTTAGCAAAATTTAATCTTACACAAAGCAATCTGCCTCGTAGGCCTGCTTCACCATCACCTCCTCGGTGGGCACCGTCTCGAAGAGATGCCGCCAGTCCGACAGCCAGTACTCGAAGAAACTGCGCAGCCTGCGGCCAGAGTTCATCAGATCTGCGTCCGGATTGATCACACACATTCCCCGCTTGATGGTCGTGGTGTAGTAGCCATGCCTGATCTCGGCTTTGTGATGCTGGAACAGACGCCACAGGCAGTGCAGCGACTTGACGCGGGTGAACTCCTGCACCGTGGCCATTTGCTCCCAGTGCAGGTGGTCTAGGCGCTGGAAAAGTGATGATTTAGATAAACATTTATCAAATAAAATGGTCCTACCTCATCGACCACAAGTATTGTGGGATATCTCCTGGCAACCAGCTTTTGGCGCTCCTCCAGCTGCTTCCAGTCGCTGGCGAATCCCTTCAGCATATCGTACACCGCCTGGGTGTGCTTTGGCCTGCGGGTGAGTTCATGACAGATGAGCTTCAGTTCTGCGGCGTCCAATCGATTGGCGTGCAAAGCCGCTTGGGACAATATAACACGCTGATGGTTGCTCCACTGGTTGGCCAGACAGAAGTCATCCACCAGAGTGTTAATGATCTTGGCTTGTTTGTGAACAGCACTGCAGTCGTAGCGCTTGCCAAAGAACAGAAACCTATAAGGGGAGATGATGTCCCGCAGGTTGGAAACAAGTTTCTGTTGAAGAGAAGGGATTAATCTGGTAAAGTTGCTGGAAAACCTATGCTACTTACACTCAAAAACACAGCAAAGGCGTCGAGTTCCTCCCAGTACTTCTGCTTGGCCTCCTTGCCCTTCATGTTCGTGGGATCAACGGTGACCACTCGCCTGAATCTGTCCACCAGCGTGCTGTACTCCCGAAAGAGTGTCCCCAAATCGCCGCCCGCGAAACGCAGACAAATGGGCCCCAGATCGGGGCTGCGACAGTGGCGGAGCAGCGAGAGATATATGTCCCCACGACTTGACTGAATCTCATTGAACACAGAGTAGGTGGTGGCGGGATTGAAGCTCTTGCAGAGCTGCAGTACGCACCACTCGTCGGGCAGGCGGTGGCAAATGTCCGAGATGCGCTTTATACCCTCCGCGGGCTGTTCCACATCCTCCAGGAAGTCTAGGTGCTCGGGGGTATTAGTTGGCAGCTTCTTTGGAGGGTTTTCAAGCTCCTTTTGCTGCACATACTTGAGTGTTTTCTGCAGGAATTTGTTGCTAACCAGAAGGTTAGGTTGATTTTTTAGTTTTCAAAGGATTTTTTTTGTTAAATACCTTTTAAAGTCTCCCTTCTCCTGCTTGGAGGCCACTCTGAGCAGCTGCTCCGTTGTGGGACGCTGCTTCCCCAGTTCCTCCGCTTCGGTGATGTAGCGCAGATCCGTGGACTGAAACTGAGCCCGCACCTGGTAGTAAATTGAGTGCTCCACATTGCCATTGCGGTACTCTTCATCTGCGCGCAGTAAGTGATATTCTGCAAAAGAAAAGGTATGAAGAAGTTCCAGGAGTTGCGGGTTTCGGGTTTCAATTTCGCATACTAACCCTTGGCCACGGGCCCCACATCTGAGCTGGGAAAGGGGCCCAGCTTTTTCGCCTTGCCCCCGGCCACTTGCATTTCCCAAAGGTTTGCTTTTTTCGCTTTTATAGTTTACTTTTAAACTCTGGCGGCGTCGGTTTTGTTATTGTTTTTGCCTCCGCAAGCGATAACGATAGACGATACTTGCGGCAGGCCAATCGAGAGATTAGCGTTGCCATACTTTTGCGATTCTATCGATATTTTCTCCTCCATATTGACATGCCAGACTGGGCGAGAATATTTTAGCTGGTTTCTGTCTTGACTGAACGAAGGCTTCGTTAAATATTGAAACTGCGCAGGGACACTTATGCAGCCTATCTCTCTCTATCTGCCCTTGTCTCTCTCGACGCTGACCGCGACTGCGACTGCTCGGCCGGCGTCAGCATCCTTTCTACTTATTAATTTTGATGTTGCTTTTCACTTTTACTTTGTGGCATGTGGAACGTGCGGCTCGAACTTTTCCCAGTGTTGGAAAATGGAGGGAGTGTGCCCCTAATTGGCATGCTCCGCAAAGTAATGGCACCATCCCCGCCCCACCCACTGCCCACACCAACACCCACACCCACTTTAACCTCAGCCCCCCTCCCTCACCCAGTCAATCCCCTTCGCAACACTGGCATACCCCGTTATATTTTTGGCTGCATTATTGATGTCCTCTTAGCGCTCGGCACGTTCGTTGTCCTTTCCGCCTAGCAAATTATAACATTAATATTACATTAACACACACACACACAGGCGCGTGCATTGGGGAGACATTAAAACTTTCGCAGCAGCGCGCACATGTAACATGAAATGTCCAAAAACAACAACCAGAGCCACCCCAGAAAAGGTATGTGTGTGTGTGTGTGTGTGTGAGCGGGTGTGCGTGTGGCACACATTCCAACAGTTGCAGCGCCGTCGCTGTCGCTGCCAGCGTCGCAGCCGGCGTCGCAGCATCCCTCTGCATGGCAGAGAGTCTCAAAACGAATTTCGAAGTCGACGTCGACGGTTGTGTCGCTTTTTTCCTGCTTGAAAATATATATAATAATAATAACCTAAACAAAATAAAGCTTTTAACCATTAACCCAATATAACCGAAAATTACAGAATTACCTAAATAAAAACCCAAAAGCACAACCTCATCCGTTACAAAAATCAAGCTATCTGAGAAAAAGTGTAGCATACTTCTGTGCCGCGTTGAAAAGAAAAAACATAACGCCCACACGGCCCGAGCGAGTATGAATTAAACACGTTCAAAAACCATAAGAAACGGGCGAGAAAAACGACATTTAAGTAAATTAAGGTGTGGTGATTTATGCAACTTTTTTGAGGCACACACGCAGCAGCAGCAGCAGCAGCCGCAGCAGAAGGCGAGAGCGTTGGCGAGAGAGGGGTCGAAAGGGGGGTCAAAGCCATTGCACATACCTCTAAGCTAAGCCACACACACACATAAACACACTGAGGGACAGAGGCGAAGAGGAGCCGAGAAGAGGGATACAAAATAAAGGATAACGACGGAGGAGGAAGAAGCAAGAAAGAAATCGAAATTAAAATATATGTTTCGGGGGCGCGCAGTAAAGAGAGAGAAAGGGGGGTGCAATTTTCGGCTGACGTTGTAATTCGACGACGCTCATCTCCTGCTCCACTTTGCTCTCTTTCGCCGCTCTTCCTCCGCTCTGCTCTGCTCTGCTCCTCTCCCGCTTCGTCAAGTGAAAACATCTCGTTGGGGCTTCGTTGAGTTTTGTAGGTATTTTGGCTACACGAAAATATACACAGCGCCTTCATCCTGTTCTCCTTTTGTGGGGGAAAAAAACGAAAAACTCAAATAGTTCCACAGCCAAATTCACTCGAAAACGCACCGAAAATTTCCCTAAAAATAAGTGAAAAGTGATCATTGAATATACCATTCGAAATTGGTTTCCAAAATCGACGAGAGAACGCCTACGCTTTTTTTTCGGTGGGCTGCAAAAGGCGTTGCCAAATGGATAATACAACAAGACTCCAGCTAAAACCCAAATCAACTCTTTATTCTAGGCTCTGAAATTTGAGAAAACAAAAAATAAAACCCAAAAATCACTCGAGAAAATAGCAAATGAAATTTTTAAAATATTACTCATACGCAGCAAGTGAAATTATAAAAATATTACTCTTACGCAGCAAGTGAAAAACTATCAAAAAGAAAAGGAAAAACACAAGGCGAAAAAACAACGAAAATAAAGGACAAACAAAGGGATAGAAGCCTCCAGAGGAGGAGAAAAGGCCAGGCAGCAGCCATCAGTAAGAACATTCTGCTGCATAAATAATACACTCGCCACACAGACGCGTATACGCCATATAGGCCAGGACATACCAGCAGGATATACCACACACACACACGCATTCGACGGGCAGGACATGCTCCTGTTCTATTATTTAACTGCTTTCAACGTCAGCACGCCTTTCAACCCGACGAAAGTCGATTGAAAGCCGCCTTCAACGGCCCAGCATCCCTTGCTCCTTCGCACAGAGACAGAGGCAGAGAGAGAGCGAGAGAGGTCCTTTGTGGGCGACTGTGTGTGTGTGTGTGTGTGTGACGACGTCAACGTCAATCCGCTCAATATTTATACATTGAACCGAGGCGAGCCTGGCCCACGAGCAGGACTCCTGACCGGATTCACAACGCAGACGCTCCTGGTCCTTCGCTGGGGCCCAAAATAAATAACATCTGACAGCTGCCCGAATCCTGAAAGCACTTAAAGGGCCGTCACAAAAAAAAAAAAAAAGGAAAAGGGGAACACGAGAAAAAGAGAAAACGCGAATAGCGATACAATTTCCATAGGAAAACATCAACCAAACTGAACGCAATCCCAAGCACTCACAAACAAAACAATGGGCGCCAAGGAAAGTGTCGAGGCAGCCGCCAAAATGAACGCCGATGGCTGGGGCCATGTGGAGGTGTGTATTATCTGTATATCTAAAAAAAAAAATAATAAAAAGACTTAATTACCCATCCAAAAATTCCCCAACGCTAGCTATATATTGTTAGCAAAACAAAAGATTTTATACGAAACAGTATTTAAAAAGTCATAAAAACTGCCTTATTTATGGTTTATTTTAGGTGAATATTCCGGGAGTTTTTTGGAAAATAATATAATATTTTAAAAGCCCCAAGAACTGGTTCATTAAAATACCATAATGGCCAAATATTGCTTTAAGAATATATTTGTGAAATCAATTAAATGTAAGACTTTGCTATTTAAAATTAGTTAAAGTTTGAAATCATCTCTTTTAATATTTTCCACATTAAATTAACAGTTTGGTACACAAGTATTTCATTTACAATAACTAAAATGCTTTAAAACAATTCTTATACGTGAAAAAAAAAATAAAAACAAAACAAACTGATTCATAACTTTTAGAAAATAGCCATAAAAAACGTTCTTTTAACAAGTGCCAGTGCTTCTTCACCCGAAAGTATCCACAAAATGCCCTCTAATATTGTCAACAACTTGATGATCCCATTTGGCGTGTCTCTCATCGCCCCCAATCTGTGTCAGGCCTTTTCCGATCCCCATTGCATTTCCCGGCAAGAGCGGCGAGTGTGAAGCTCTCTGCGCCTTTTGATTAATTTTAAAAATAAATTCAACAACAACACGTGCGCCAAAAGTCAGTCAGCACGCGAACAGAGAGAGAGAGAACCGAGTCCCATTTCCCATTTTCCCCATTTTCCTAGCTCCCCCAAACCCCAATTGAGGTACTGTTCCCATGGTCCACTTGATGATCGCATGTTTCATGTGTCTCTCTGGTGACCTGATCTCTTGAGCGGCCATCGAGAGTTCCATGTGGGCGTCATGGTGGTGCTCTCGAGACGCCACAAGATCGGAGACCAAAGATTGGAGAGCGAAAATGCCTGAGACATGAAAATTCGTTTTGATTTCGATTTTCTTACGTTAGTTGACTCCGCGACGTGCATTTGTGATGTTGTTTTGGCCTTTTTGAGTTCCGCTAACCGCAATACGAGCTGGTTGGAAGCCGGCAACTTTGTGAAACAGGTGTCTAGGCCGAGCGATGTAAACAAAAATAGCTATATAAATAAATAGATTTATCAGATATATACGTATATATATATATCTCTTTTATAACGTTCTAAATGTGTGCGAACAATGTGGCCAACATATGGGCCAGACACTGAATATTTATAAAATTTAATCAGCATATAAAATAAATAGTGCTCACGTTGCATTCAGTGTTCGAGGGGGAAGTGTCCGCGTAAATCATCAGTAAAAATCTGATCTAAATCAAAAGAAAAACTTCAAAGCACATTTTCCGCCTTACATCGTTATGCATCGCTTTTGTTTTTGACACCTACACACACACAGCAGCAGCTTTTCTTGCGGCAGCAGGGGAAGTGGAAGTGGAAATGTTGCTGCACCAGCATTCGCACCTCTCGGTCTGGCTGGTTGATGATAATCAACCGCGGCGTGGGTTGCTTCAACGCTTCAATCTGAGACTGAGGCGAGCTGTGCAGCCTTCACCGAGTATTTTAACAATTTATTACAGCTTAAAAGTTAACTAAAAACTGTGTTTATTGCACACGGCTGCCCACTGAGTTGTGCGCATTTCCTGGAGCTAATCTTTAAAGAGTTATAGCTGGCACATAAAATATTTCCAAAAATTGAGAGCAGCTTACTAAGAGATAATAAAATGAGAAATATGCATAATGGAGTTTAAATGAGCAAGAATACTTACCTATGATTTATTAAAATTTAAAATGTATTCTTTAATTAATTAACATTAATTACTTGATACAAGTAGGCTTCTGTGTAAAGTTGTTATTGAAATGATCGTTATAATCATGGATCGATCAATGATCAATCTCTGTATTCAAGTGATTCTTGTTTGGAATTCTAGTGCCCCTGCAAATTGTTGATCTTGCTCGAGATTTGAAATGAAAGCGAAACGTCTTTCAAATGTTTCTAACTTGTATAAATCCCATTATATATATTATATTATATATATAAAAACTATATTAACTAGCTTGCTTAATATTTATTCCCTTGATTTTTTGTTTACAGCGCGGAAGTCGCTACCACGGCCATCGGCACAACCAGCGGTCGCAGTCGCTGAACCGCGGACAGGCGCTCTCGCAGGCGGACGTGAGCGGTATGTGGTGACATCGGGGTGCCTCTGGTAAAGGTAAGACAATGCTCATTCTTCCCCCCCAAACTCAGTATTGATCCTTTTCCCCCAACAGGATCTGCGGCGAGCTGCGCCAACTGCACCATGGGTAACAAACTGAGCTGCTCCTGTGCCCCGCTGATGCGCAAGGCCTATCGCTACGAGGATTCGCCCTGGCAGAGCTCCCGTCGCCGCGATGGCCATCTACTGAGGTGCGTCCGGGTGCTGAACTCTCCTTTGAACTTACCGCCCACCAGACTGACTGACTACAACTCGGTTTTCTTTTCTTTCGTTTGTCCCTCGACCGTTGAAACGGGGCAAAGCGCACCACCACCGCCACTACCAACAACTGAACCACAATTTGAATTCGCTCTTTCGATAACTTTTTTCCAAACCAACTAATTGTGTTCTTCTTCTGGTTTTTCTTTCTTTCACTAAAAAATGATTACTAAAATCGAAAAAAAAAATAAAATAAACACCTCAAAACCACACACAACAAATTGATGTCACAACAACTACAACTACAACCAATGTATCCTGCTTCAACTTTTCCTTCCTACCTACGACTGCAACAACTACAACTACAACTACAACAACAACCAACTATAACAACAATGCCGTTTCTTTGTTTTCCCAATTTTCCTCTCCAAACCCAACGTCCAATTAACGTTCGAAACAAAAAATCTAACAATTGTTCGGTGCACCACAACCAAATCCAAAACCAAATTCAAATCGGATTTACAACAAACTGCCATAACACTTGTTGAAACTTAATTAACCAACGATAGTTCGTTCAGGTTGTGGGCTGAGGTCTTCCATGTGTCCGCCAGTGGCGCCGGCACCGTCAAGTGGCAACAAGTGTCCGAGGATTTGGTTCCTGTGAACATCACCTGCATTCAGGACTCGCCCGAGTGCATCTTTCACATCACCGCGTACAACAGCCAGGTGGACAAGATACTTGACGTGAGACTTGTGCAGCCAGGTGAGTGCACAATGGTGCTCCAACTCCAGCACCAGCCACCCAGCAAAACCCGCTCCTCCATCTCCGCCATTTTTTACCCCCCTTTTTCTAGG
The DNA here is from genome assembly GCA_008042635.1 of Drosophila nikananu. Taxonomy (NCBI): domain Eukaryota; kingdom Metazoa; phylum Arthropoda; class Insecta; order Diptera; family Drosophilidae; genus Drosophila; species Drosophila nikananu. The sequence goes on from VNJV01002422.1 coordinate 102,310, forward strand.
CACACGCATTGGCCAGGCATCGGAATGTTTTGTCTACTGGAAGGACCCCATGACCAACGACACTTGGGGCCTGAACTTCACGTCGCCCATCGATGCCAAACAGTTCCGCGAGTGCTGTGTAAGTATTCTCTTACGGTCTGGCCGCAAGCCCATCCAAATCAAAAAAGAAAAAATAAAAAAACATGCGACAAAGCGTCAAAATATATTCGTTGAAAAAAAAAAAAGAAAACAAAAAACAGCCAAAGAAAAAACAAAATCGAAATTAAATTCAAACCAACCTCAACTGATACCGATACCGAAAACCTCAGCCTCCCACCACCAACTAATACAGCAACACTAACAGAGGTCTGGCGGCGAGCTGTAATCATGCCCGCCAGCTGGAGCACTCAGCTGAGCCACCACCACCACCGTCCCCACCAGAACCAGAACCAAGTACCACCAAGAACCAAGTCAGAAACCAGAGAACCAAAGAACCAACCACCCAAGCATTCACCCACACAACATCCACACACTCAGACCAAAGACCCCGTGATAAACGCCAAGAGTTCCGAGATGCTGGCGATGGCGATGACTGGTGATAATGGTGATGATGATGCCAATGATGCTTAGGGCCGAGAGCCAAGAGCCAGTCGATGTTTGATTTGCATACAAAACAGACAAACACACACCACACACTCCCTATCTGTGTACTCGAGAAACATCCATAATCAATCTCTGGGTTCGGTGCAGCCAGGCACTCGACCGAATCTGAAGATGAAATCATAATTAAGCTCTTCACTCGCCGCTCACTGTCACCGCAGAGTCACGGTCACTGTCATTGTCACAGTCACACACCAAGTTTATGCCGGGAAATGTCATGAATTACTTGAAAAGTATAAAAAAAAGAAACTCAAAAACATGTTCTTGATTTGAGAAGTGAATATTAAGGGAAAGTATTTTTGTTAAAAGAAGGAAAATGATATTAAAATAGCTACAGCTGAATTTTCAATCATAAATTCATGATTTTACTAAAGTAAAAATGAAGTAAAGCCATCTAAAAACAATAAATTAATTTCTGAAATTTTCCCATAAGAAATTAAAGCACTCATATGAGCTAAGAATTTATTAAAGAGGAATATAATCAACTTTAAGAGCTTAAAATATATTTAGAAGTTTCTTCAAATCAACGCATAAACCGACACACCGTCATCGTCACTCGTCCTGCATCCACGAAACTCACAGAATCTCTTCCTTGTACTCGCTAATTAGTTGATATAAACCTGAAGTTTTGATACAAATTGGTTCGCTGAAAATTAATACGAAACTCCTGTTTCATTTTGTACTTTTTTAGTTTCAAAAATCCTATTCAGTTTTATGTGGATATTTGCGTTTTTCAGTTACTAGTTAAGCCCTCAGAAAATTTGGCCAAGTAAAGTAATTGTAGTATTTGTAGAGACACATTCACACACACAGCACAGACACAGAGACATGCACCGGGAGAAAACATTTGGGGGAAAACTCATTATAATAATTGTCAGAAATTGAGGAAGAAATGTGAGATATTTCTACAAGTTATCGAGTAGTTTCTGTCCGTTATCCATAAACCTTAATAACCAGAAACCCTTGTAAATAATATGTAAGATAAAGAAAGCCAAAGTTATTGTAAATAATAAACCCAGTTCTTGCTGTCTGTCCCAGATATGTACGTTGTAAACCATCTGAGCCCGCATATAACAATCGAAATGTGAACTTAATTTCTGACCTGCCATCTCAAGAAGCACACCTCAGACTGCAACTCGAACCCATCTCTGAACACACATCCACCATATGCCTATTAATATATAGACTCTAATATTATGTAGTCAAACAAGCTCTGTCTGGACTAGCCAAGTCTAATAATTGTTTCGTTTTCTTTTCTTACTTTGCGCATCATTTGTTGCAGGTATCTTACATTGTAAAAAAATACGTTAGTATCGCTTCATATTATTTCTTCTCACAGTGTACACACACACATACACGAACTAATTCCTATCTCTTTTCGATCGCAGAGAGAGAGAAAGATAAAGTTGAGAGTGTAGTACCCCCCCCTGAGAATCTCTGTTCGTTCCATCCTGGGCATGAGTTTAAGATCCTTCCATAAGTGTCCACCGAAAACACACACACACAGCCACATAATGAGTGTCGTATTTGTTGTAACTTTTCTGCTCTATGTGTGTCCACCAAAACCCACTGCAAGAACCACTATGAACCACCCAAACCACCCCCAGCTCCACCCTCACTATCGGTGCTCCGGAAAGCTCACCTGGAGCTGCCGGTTCCCGGGACTCATTTGTAAATGTGACTCATCCAAGTGCGAAGATGAACAGCGGAAACTATCCGATAAAACCGAACATCCGACACCGAACTCAGACAGACACACGACACACACACCACACACACACACTAAAATTTGTTAAATGTATTTATATTATATATTCTTTCATTTCTTTTTCTCTCTTCTAATCATTTTTCGAAATCATTATCGAAACACGCCAAACTCAAAAAATACCGAATAAAAATCCTTCGAAATATTTCATTTTTAATGCATTTCATTTCGTACTTCAATTCGAAACATTTTCAAAAACAACCGAACAACCAAAATATCAATATATAAAAACCGACGGATATTTCTTTCAAAATTGATGCTAAAAAAATATAAATATTTAACACAACAAACAAAACTCAACAACAACTCAACTACAACAACAATACCAAATAACCCCGATTAATAAACATTCTGAATGTACACCACGATTCTCTCTGAAATCTATTCTATATATGAACCCCGTTTCCCCCTCTTCGAAATGCTTTTATTATCTCTAACAATAATTTTATTTAACTACTCTAAATATATATATATTTATGTATGTATAAATATATTTTCAAATCGATTCGTTTGCATTTCACGTGTGCCATAAACCAAACCGAAAACTGAAAACAAAATTTTCGAAACAATTGAAAACATTGCAACTGTTAAATGAATGTGTAAATGTAATTGAAATTAAAATTCAAATTGAACAAACGACAATCGATGTATGAACGATGTATGAAAATAACTATGGAATTGTACAAATGAAAATGCAAAAGAAAAACGCAAAACGCTTTAAAACAATCGCACGTATCCTCTACTACAATACCGTTACCTATCCCCTACAATCCGTTTCCGACGAGCCCTAATCCGATCCCGAACCCGAACCCGAACCCGAGCCCGATCTCCCTGTAATCCCGAAGCATCCTCCCCCCCTCCGAGATCCCATGCCAGTGGGCGGTTTACGAATCGAAGCAATTTTCAAAAATCAAAGCCAGTATCACTCCAGAGAGAGCTAGAGTTAGGCAGTCAGAGTTAGTGAGACAGAGAGATGACGATATATATATATTCTTGGAGCATCGTTTATCGCCTCGAAGGCGGCTTCCATGGAGGTTTCTGAAACCAAAACGCATCCAAGCTAAAGGAACTTAGATATATATTCTATATATATGTATACTCAAGCCACGCACATGCTTACAATAAACTGTTAAAAGTTAAGAGTTAACCCCAAAGCCAAATCAAAATGGAATTCTAGAATCAAGTTTGTATAATCAAAAGCAATGTTAACGCTAGGCTAAGTCTCAATGCTCCATCTAAATGGCTATATAGAAGCACTTGTTACTGGCGCCGAGCGCTGATAGAGGATAATTCGGAGATCCAAACTAACAAATAAATATAACTATAGCTTACTATATATAAACTATAAACTTCGTTTGTGTCCCACACACACACACCCACTGCTACTCTATTGCTATCGAAACAACTCCGTTTCCGTTTCCGTATGGCGTATAGCTGCTTTCACCATCTAGATATCGTAGAAAAAGGCTTTCAGCACCCAAAGTCAAGCTTCAATCTAAGTACTCTCCTTCCTGCACCATCTATGTATGTACTGCTGCTCTCGTAGACGTTCTCTAAGATATTTCAGAACACACTATCTATATCCAGTATCCAACACACTGACACGCCAGTTTCGCCGGGCTGACCTTGACCTCTGGTCTCAGCCTGGGCACCCGAATCTCCGCGCGAGAGCCCCGATCTTAGGAGAGAGAGACAGTGAGAGAGATTGAGTAGAAAGAGGAGAAACCGCACACACAGAACCTTGTTATCCCAATCAACTAACCTAATGATAGTGCGACGTTTTACAGTCGCCTTCTTTCAAATTTTCACGAAAGGCCTCGTCGTCGTACTCGCTGAAACTGGACCCCCCCGGCAAGGGCAAGGTGAAGGCCAAGCGAAAGCCGCTCAGCACTCCGGCGTCGCCGTCGCGCGTCCGCCAGGAGCCCCAGTGCACCTGCATGTCCGCGGAGCAGTATGCGCGCCTGCGAACCGATCCCCGTGTTAGAGGTGAGAACTAACTACAACTACAACAAGACCCACAAAAAAGAACCTACCAAAAAACGCACACACAGTACCAAAAGTCCAAGTCCAAGTCCAAGTCCCTGAAGTCTGTGAGCAGGCCCGCCCCTTGAAGCCATTTTCTTTTCCTTTGCCACTCGAAACAACTCCAAAACTCCAGAACTCCGTTACTCCGAGCTTAGCGACTAGGCGACCAGATCCACCGCATCCCCACCCATCAAAACTCACCGCCATCCTCGTTGCAGGTTCATCCACGCTGCCGCGAAACGTCGGCTCGCACCGGATCAGCGACCATGTCGATGGCCAGCAGCAGGTGGGCGGCGGCAAGGTGGTCAGCGCCGTGAGCAGCTCCTCGCTCTACGACAACGTGGCCAGTGGCGGTCCCGGCACAGCCCAGGGAGCGGGTAAGTCCTGCAAGATCCTGCAGCCAGATCCTTAAGATAAATTCTATTGACTCCCCTTTGTTTTTCTGCAGAAACCCTGCCCCGCATGAAGGGCAGCCAGCAGGATAGACAGGATGTGAGCAATGCCGGCGTGAACACCAACACTCCGGGCGTGATTGTCACCGGGGTGGGCAACGTGGGTTCCGACATGTGCGGCCAGAACCATGTGGGCTCCCAGGTGGGCAGCGATGACCCGGCCTCGTGCCAAATGGACATGGATCTGTCCAAGAGCGAGGGCACCCAGGCGGGCGGTGGCCTGCACCAGAGCGTGGGCACATGCACCTCCTCTTCCAAGGCCACGGGCACTCGCACCAAGGATTTCGGCGATGATATGGTTAGTTTATGGGGATTACGAGAAATATTAACAGAAGGTGGTTTTTAGTAGAGCTTGAAAAACATCGATGTTTGCTTACATCGATGTTTGTGAGTACTTTCTCGATTAATAATCGATGTTTAACAAAAACAAAACAACGATTTTGTTAAGTCTTAGTTTTTATTTGAGATCATTTAAGAAATTGTTCTTATTAAGAAAAATTAGTTTGTTTACAACTGTAGCCTTCAGGCAGGTCCTGCTATCGCTTTTTTAATGCTTAAGAGCACTAAGGATAGCGTCGAATTTGTTTTAAAAACACTATTTAAGTTAGAAATTTACCAAATCGCACGTAGTCAGAATATTCGATGTTTGACATGTAAACATCGATGTTGACGGGTTTTTGGAAACATCGATTATATCGAATTAAACATCGATGCTTGTTCCAGCTCTAGATTTTAGGGCAGAGAAATCAAGAGATAAATTTTACAGGTATTTATAAATATTCCGGACCACTTAAAGCTTAGCGAAAAGAAACAGTTTGTTTGTATTATTAAACAAAAGTTAATTAAAAATAATTCTTTTTTGAGAGACAGATCCTCTCCTTCGAATTCCATCTTACCAACTTCAAACTGTTTCTTATTGTGCAAAAAGAACGCCCACGTGGTGGCTGTTCATCAAAACATTGCTTTGCTCCTAACAAGACATTTGTGTGGCGCAGAGATTAGATTTTCAGCGGTAAATCGCTTAAAAGTGAGTTCTGTGAACATAATTCTAGACCCTCCATTAACTCCTCATTAGTTTGCCGCCAAACGAGCTATCCTCACACAATGTCCCAGCCAAATCTAACCCCATTTTCGCTCTTGCTCCTCCGCAGACACGCGACGGGCACTCGCACGACATGCACCAGCATAATGTTATTAACAACAACACCCGGCGGAAGACCAAGAGCACCGAGGACATGAACGTGGACACCAGCACTCTGAAGCGTATGCTGAAGCCGATGCCCAGCACCGAGTCGCCGGTGACCTCGCCCGAGATGGGGCGACGACGCTACAACTACTACAACGCCAATGCGGCCCAGACCCTGGGCCACCCGCCGCACATGCATCAGCACGGCATAGGCATGGGCATGGGCATGGGCGGTGGCATGGGAGGCGGCGGCGGCGGCCACCACCTCATGAACAACAACACGATGGGCCGGGCCAGCAGTCAGTCGTCGCGCTTCTCCGGCTCGAGGTGGGTGTTTTGAACGGCTCTATTTTCGGTTCTCTGGGAGATTTCTATTTGAATTTATAAACCAGTGATAGTTTATCTATCTAAAAAGTATTTGATAATAAATAAAATCCCTTTTGGCCAGGTCTTCCCATGAAATCGGACGCGGCTATCCGCCGCGCAATCTCTACCTGGAGCTGGAGCGGGAGCGGAGCTGCATCGAGGGCTCGCCGCCCTCGGACAACGTCATGTTCGACAACCAGTGCTATGCCACAACGCCCAGTTCCAGCAATGGCAACTCGGACCAGGATCAGTCCTACGGCCAGCAGCAGTCCTCCGGGCAGCAGCAGCAACAGCACCAGCAGCAGCACGGCCAGCATCAACAGCATTCGCAGCAGGGACCGCCGCAGCGGTCGTCGCGTCACCATCCCCAGCATCACCATCAGCAGGCCCCGAATGTTACCCCAACCCCGGGTAGCCCCACCTCGCGGCTGCTCCTGGAGTACGAGATGCATCTGAGGAACACTCTGGCCAAGGGCATGGACGCCGAGTCGTACAGCTTGCACACCTTCGAGGCGCTCCTCTCGCAGAGCATGGAGAATCTGGGTGAGTTGCTGCGTAGGTTTGCCCCCAGGTTTAGGCCATACTTTTGGTTAACTTTTCATTTAACTTCCGTTCTCTCGTTGTTGTTGTAGCTGAGCGTTTCGTTTTCCTCGTTTTTCCGCTTCGCTTAATTGAATTTCTTTCTTAATTAGCTTTTGGGGTAGCGAAATTCTCTCTACAAAAAACGATGTGCTCTACGGGCACATCAACCTGTCTGTCAGTCAGTCAACCGAACGAACCCATGTCAGTGGCCTAATCAAGTCAGGTGTTTCCCTCGGTGGTGGATTGGTGGATTGCCATTGCAAATGGGGGAATAGGCTGATAATCTGATTAAATGCGAGAATGAGAATGTTTAGCGGAAAAGGAATGTTGCAATTGGGGAGGATTGGCCAGGGAATCGGAATAAAATAAGGAATGGTTTAGGGAAAGTGGAAGCCTAGAAAGAAACTTTAAAAGCAAATATTAGTAAAGGTGTCTTTAAGTATAAAAAAACATTTAAAATCGTGTTACATTTTGCAGTTAATTTTTAGACATATTTCAAGGGACTCCTAATTTTTAAATATTGTTTTAATATTCCCGCTTAGGAACCGTAGCTTATTTAACAAAGTTCTTAAAGTTAATTAACTTCTTTTTGGGTTACATTAGAGTCGCAGATTAATTAAATAAACGTACTCCTTGAAACGGAATAAATAATATTTGAATTTGAAGACTTAAAATACTTAGGGAAAGGTTTCCTCCGCTTCTTTATTTACTTTCGAAAAGTCTAAGTGTGTAAAACAATTTCTTAACTTACACATGCAATGCAATTAATTTACTACTAATTTGCTTAACTCTTTGCTTCAATTTATATACATATTTTTGCCTATAAATACCTTTAAATAATACCTACGTTAATGCTATCCACGTCACGCCATAAAATGCTCCATTATCCATTACTCTCCTCGCATTGCCCACCGACACTTCAACAACCAACCAATCAACAACAACCAATCAACAACACCTCCAACAACTATATCGACACCAATATCTCAACCAATACTCAACAACCATCATCAGAATTCGCTGAAAGCCTTCCCGGATCGAACCAGCGCAGCCCATATCCACTTCGTAGGCGTAAGTAGTTCCATTCCAAGTGCGCACGATCTCTTCCAGATTCAATGCTCCTGCTTATACTCACCCGATCTCGATCTCAACAACGGCATCGAACTCTATTTCGATCTCGATCCTCGATGCGAACTGAATGAATTTCCCTGCCTGCCTTAGCTTTTTGGAATGCCTTCACTTAAAATCGTATTCATTGATGAGCGAAACTAATCCCACTGTTTGGTATATCCCTTTCGCAGCCAATTCAAAATCTTCCACGTTGCCATTACCGCCACATCGACCATTGTCCACGATTCGGGACAAGGAGCGGGATCGCGATCGCGATGGTTACTACAGCGATCGCAACGAATTGATACGGGAAAGGGAGCGCGAACGCGATCGTGGCTACTTGTCGGATCATAATGCCAGGTGAGTTGGTATTTGGGGGAAAATCTGATGGCAAATGCGAGTTAATTTCGATCAATCTCCTGTTAGTTTCTCCAATTCGCGTTGCGCCTCTTGCATTGGCGAATCGGCCCGGGCCCAGTGGTTCCGCCACTCGGATGGCTGGCGTTCCGGCAGCTCGACCATTGGCTCCGGTTCGGGTCACGGCATGATGGCCCAGCAGGTTCCTGGTTCCGGGCACAAGCGATCGCCCTGGGACTCGCTGCCATCCTTGCGGCAGGACAGCAGCCTCAATGATTCGGGCTACAAGAGTGCACGTGCCGATTCACTAGAGCAACGGTGCGTATTGATAATGAATTTGAATTGAAAAAGAGATTTGAAATTAATTTTAAAATTGCTTAAAAGTATGCGTAATTAAGCATACTCTTAGGCAATCTTTCAAACCGTTTTAAAAAGTTTTTTCATCTTTTCTGTGAGTTTTATTAATGCTAAGAGATATTTGCATATTTTCTAATCGAAATTTATACTTTTCAGCGCCGAATTCATACGTCAAGATAGTTTGCGATCGGAGTATTTGAGTGATCGCGAGTCACGCTACGGAATTGTTCAACAGGCTTCCATTGAGAGCACTGATTCGAGGATGTGCTATTTGACTTCATCAGAGGTGAGTGTCCTTCGCTGAAGGCTATTTTTTATTAAGTTAATTTAAATATTAAGTTACAAAATGTGTGAATGTGTATGTAAGGCCCAAAATATATTTTGGTGAAAATGTAAGAGATAAAGCGAAAATATTGCAAGTTATTCACATTCTCTTTAAAAAAATTAAGGAAATAGCCGAAGGAGTTATCATTTTTATTAGGATTTTTTTAGGTATTGTTGTATACATTGTGTCTAGGTTAAATAATATAAAATTGATTATTTCGGTAACTCAAATTATAGAAGCAAAATCGCTGGTACAAACTTCATTTAGAAAGGACATTCAGTTTACGAAATATTCAAGAAAAATCGTATAAGACATTAACCCAGTCAGAAATCCACTTTAATTATTCACAAAATATTTGCAAACCCTTTTTAAATAATTAAATGTTTACAGAAAGATTAAAATAATTTTAAAATTCAGTCCAGAAGTGTTTTATATTTAGAATTTTATTTATAATACAGTTTTATTTTTTAATTATTTAAAATCTTCTTAGAAAGTCCCAACTAAAAATGTCTAAACTATTCTCTGAGCTTAGCTTATGCAGTCGGTCCCCCTTTATTTGAGTGCCTGAAGGAAATGTCAAATAAAACTTAAAATGAGTTATGTCGCATAAATATTTAATCACTAGAAACGAATATTGTAATCCCCGGCTGCTGGGCTTCCTCGGCCTCTCCCACATAAATATTACATTACACACCTAGGGTAAACTTCCACATTCCTCGGTCCAAAATTGACTCTCCCGCAATATGTAATTTCCCACTCACCTCTCACTTTTTCCCCTCTTCTCCACCGAGAATGCAATTTCTTTGGCCGAATGTTCGGCATCCGTCATAAGCCAGCATCCGACATCAATTGCTTTGCTCGCATCCAAATTCAAATTCTCGTTTGTGGGCGGGTGCCACCGCCACATCTCAACATTGCCGTGTTCTCCGTGCCCGTGCTGCGTGCCCTCTGACCCCTGTGCTATTTATAGAGAGCCAACTGGGTCAACAGTGGCAACAGTGGCTGTAACAGTAACAGCCGCAACTCCTCTACCTTTTAAATGTTGCGCTCAAGCCGCTGTTAGTTGAGCAGGCTTCTTTGATGGCACACACCACACACACCTACCTTGGGTGTGTGTTTTTAAAAATATATATAAATATATATACTATATAGGAGCACATGGAGGTACACATAAATATATGCCTCTTGTATATGCATTTGCTTATTCAAAGCCCCGATATGAGAAGGGAAAGTCAACTGGCGCATTTGGCTGCAGCATAAATGATATTTTTAGTTGCAGCCCCAAAGCTGACCCAGTTTACGTTGATTAAAAACAAACTGCCACACACACACACACACCAACACACACCTAGGAGCAGGACGAGAGCGAGCATAGAGATGTAAGGACTTTCTCCCGCAACTCCCCGGGATGATGATAGATGGCACTGCCATAGACTACGACTATGAGATGATGATGATGATGATGACGCAGGATGACGCCTCCTCCTCTGGCGCGGGCGTGGCACTTGCATATTAATTGGCCACTCAAGGAATTTGTCTAGTTAGTGCCAAATTTATATGTCGCCTTGACACTAATGAGCCCTGCAACTTTACTCCTACTCCCGCTCCCGCTCACTCTCCCTCTCCTGCTGCCCGGATGCCGTGCATCATTGGACTTGGGGGAGGGGTTGGGGTTGTGCGCGGCGGCAGATGAGCGATTTCCATTGTTACACTGACACACAAATGGGAGAAGAGGGGAGAGCAAGCAAAGCCCCGGCTACAGACTCTCTCTCACTCTCACTCTCTCTCTGTGTGATTTTTCCCTCTCTCTGCCAGATGCCCTTTCCAGCTTCTCTGCAGCGGCGCATGCGCTCTGGCCTCTCGCTCTTGGCCGCCTTCCAGCTGCCTTTCCAGCTGCTGCGAAAGCTTCTCTTCGTCAAACTCGGCCGCTTTCCCACTGTATTCTCTGATTTTCTCGGCTTTCCTCGGCAATTTCCCAGCACCGTGCGCTCCGCTCCGCGTTTTCCGCTGTCATTGCTGCTCTGCTCCGCTGCTGTTTTGCTGTTTTGCTGGCGCTGCGCTAACTTTTGCTCTGTCGTTTTATAATCAACCGAAATTCGGTGTGTGTTGTTGATGTGTATGGTGTATGGTGTATGGTGGCCTGGGTGTGTGTGTGAGTGTGCGAGCGTGTGTGTGGGTGCGCGTGCCAGATTTGCAACTGACGAAAATATTGCAATAAATAAAGTTGCGGACTCGAGGCGGAGTGCTGCCTGTCACAGTCGCCGCCGCCGCGATGGAAAATTGTGTATAAAAAATTGTTTTAAAATTCAGCGAGCCCAGCGAGCAAGTGAGCCGCTGTAACAGCAAAAATTCTCTCGCAAAGCAGCGTGTGGATGTGCGCCGCTCGGAAGTATGCAACGCGAGGAAAAATTCGCTTTATTGCAATTTTGTAGAACGTGAAAGACAGACAGGCAAGCGAAAAGCAGCCAGCAGCAGCAGCAGAGGCAGCATCAGCCTCCAAAAACAACAGCAGAATCAGCAGCATCATCAGCATCAGCAGCAAACTCAACGCGACAATAATAATAACAATAAAAGAAGGAGCCGAGCTACAAGCACGTTAAGCAAGTAAATGTCAATAAAGAGTGTGTGTGCGAGTGTGTGTGCCAGTGTTTTATGTGCCTGTGTGTCAAGCTGCGATTAAGCGTTTTGTTAATCTCCCCTAAGACCAGCTCGAGCAGCTCGCTTTCCCCAAAATGAAAACCCCAGCAGCTCATTTGTTTTAGTCAATAAAAGTAAAACCAGCCGCACACGCACACGCACACTTCGCACACGGCACACAGTGCGTATGCGTAATGTGGTGGCGTATGCGTGATGTGAGTTTAAATCTCGGCCTAATGCAGCTCTGTTCGGGCCCAAACAATTAGGCCCGGCTACGACACTATGGGTAGTAGTATCGACAAACTGCAAAAACTAAGCCCTTCACTCACAAAACTGTGGCCAAGATGGAAAATAGAGCAAAAAGTGGTCAATTCCAAATGCGATTAAGCGCTGTAGCCACGTTTTCTTCGTCGTGTGTATAATGCTTGGTGTGTGTTGTGTTGTGTTTTGATAAGCCAGTCCCAAGTTTCGCACTACAAAGTGTGTGCCCCGCCGCCGGCTTGGTTGCCGAGTGTGTGTGTGTGTGTGGGGTCTTTCTATGGCTGCCCCATTGATAAATAACGATGATGATAATGGTAATGATGAAGCCATTAGATAAATTGTATGGAAATGTGGTCAATGAAAGAGTTGTTTGTGCCAAAAGGCTTACTATTGCCCACTACTACTACTAACCATTGAATTGAATTTCGAATGCTAAGCCGGCGGAAGTCCTGCCCTGGCTCCCGGGCACGTTTCTGCCTTAGCAGAGGCTCCACTGTGCCGGAGGTGCTGAGCAAACAGGGCTAAAAGTGCTGGGCTGTGTTTGAATAATGTAAAGGGCCTTAACATGCCGCCGAAAGCTTCGTGAAAGCTCTGCTGTTAAGTGACCGAGGAGCCGGGGAGGCGATGGGATTGGGGGGAGGCTGGGAAATACAGGATGCTGGCTGCGTCCTTTGAGGGGGACTTAAAAGCTTTGCGCTGTCCACAGGATGTGGGCAGGAGGGGGCCACCGCCATCGCCGCCACTGTTAAGCTCCTTTTGAGCCCCTGTAATGGGAGATCCTTGTTCGCTGGTGTGGGGCCAGAGTGTTCGTGCCAGTTGATGAATTTTCAAGAGGACTCTCTCCGGCTCCGGCTCCTGCCCCCTCTTCCCCCTTTTAATTGTGCATTTTTGATACAATTTGCGTGTGCCCACTTCATCAATGACATGATGGCCAGCGTCATCATTACCAGCTGAAATATTGAGCAGGCAATGGCCACGATGATTGCTTTTCGAGGCATGTTTCCACTGGACCGAACTGGTCTGAACGGGTCTGAACGAGTCTGATCTGGTCTGGTCCTTCACTGCGTCCATTCAGTCGAAAATAGTTTTTCTGCTGATAATATAATTTGACTAAACTGTCAGCTCATTGTGTGCATTCAACAATTTTTCACCAACTTTTTATGACACTTTGGCAGGCACAACTTTTTTCCATCCATTTCCCCACTTAGTTCTTTTTTACGATTTTTATTTTTATTCTTTTTGTGGGCTGAATTGAATGATAAAGTTTTGGGGCTCTGCCAGCGGCACGTATTGATTACAACTTTTGCATTTGGCATTCAGCTCGATTGGCTTAATGAGCTTGCATAATTTAAGGTACTTAAATATTAACAATATTGACATTTGTCCGGGGGGTGGGAGCAGGCGGCAGGGAAACGGACGAGTCCCCGGACAGCCCGCGGCCATTGAAATGATCAATCAAATTGATTAATTACCCCCCATGAAGCAACACCAAATTGAACACATTTTAAATGCGTGGCAAGACATTAATTTATGCGACTTTGTGGTTTTTCTGACTGATAACCGACGGGGGCTGTCCTGTCCCAAGAAAAAAAAACTGAAATAAGGAAGGAAGCAAAAGAGGATGACATTCATTAGGCTGAGAACAGCTATCGAGAAAAGGACCTGCGAGGGAGATTTCGAAAAGGAACACAAAAAATACTCTGTGTAAACACATAAGCCACTTTGGCCAGTTTAGGATTCAGCCCGCATTCCCGCCCTGTTTGCGGGCTGGCTCTCTGCTCATTAGCTTTGCCTTCTTATCGGCAGATGACTGCTCGGGGAATTCCCTTTTTAATTTTGTTTAATTTTCATTTTCGCACCTTTTTTCGTGTCCCTCCCTTCGTTTTTCACATTCCCGCCCGCTGATATCATTAGGGCAAATTGATGAGCGCGCTGCCAAACAGCTGAGGCCATGCCACGCAAAAAACAAAAGCTAAAAACTTTTTGCAGGTCCCCCCATACCTCTCAGGTGTGTGTGTGAGTGCAAAGGGGAGGGGGGCTGAGGGGGTTTCCCCGTGCAACGCTAAATCATTTGGCCCAGAGCATTTCAAGCAAATTGACGTCGAGCAGAGCAGGCCAAAGGATAAGGAAAAGCGAGGAAATGTTGCTCAAAAAAACGGGTCCACACTGTGAATAAATTAAATATAAAAATCCCGGAATTTGTTCCTCTTTTGTGTTGAATTCATTATTTCAAATTAAAAAACTTACAAATTGTAATGAAATAATTTCTAAGAACCTGTAAATAACAGAAAATAACTTAACTTTAGAACTAAATAAAAGGGATACTACATAAACTTTGACTTATGGGGTGTAATAGCATATATTTTACATAAAAACATTGAGGAATCTATTTTTTTAACAATGTATGCTTAATTTTTTTATGAATTGTTCTACTATTTACAAGTAGAATTTGAGAGAATAAAATATCCAGAACATTTGCTTATTTTTTAATCTACTTCGATACAATCTGTATTTTGTTAACCCCTTTAAAATAAAACAAAGAGTTTTCTATATTTTGGAACCTAAAAAAACTAATTTCTAAGTTTAAAGCAAATATTTTTTGAATTTATAAGCTTCTTCCCCTAATTTCTACCCCTTTTCGCTGAGTGCCATCAAGGAACATCTTTGTTCAGACGTGGAAATTACAATTTGGCTGAAGACGCAACCTCCGAACCCTTCTCACTCCTCTTCCCGCTCCACCCCCGCGGCACGCTTGACATTCCATTGACATTTCAATAAGTGAAGAAACTAATTTTTGTATTACAAGCTTCTCGGGGAAAAAGTTTGCCATCTTCAAACTATGGCAAAGGCAAAAAAAAAAAAAAAACGAAGGGCAGAAGGAAGGCGGCGAAAAACTGCAATATTAATTTGCAGCGAGTGCATTAGGGCGGGGGAGGGGAAGGGATGTGCAGGGCGGCCCTGAATTAATGATAAGGTGCGGTGCGGGGGCGGCAGCGGGTCTGCTGCTGCTGTCAGCGAAAGTTGGACGTGGACAGTTGGCCAAAGTATTTGACACAAAAATAACAGTTTTCTTATTTGCCGCTGACCAACGAACTGAGTTTTTTCCTCATTTCTTCATCTAGACGGGGGTTTTTTTTGTTAGTTTTTTTGCCACGTATTTCTGGTGCAAAGTTTGGAACTAAGTTCCATCCTCTTCTGCCCGTTTTTTTTGTCTCCTCAATAGTTGGACAGCAGCTCTGAAACTCTCGTCCTCTGGCCAGAAAAAAGAGAGCTGTCAGCTTAAGTTTGCACTCACGCACATATGAGATCCTTCGCTATATAAACAATTTTATGCCGATATTGGATGGGATATATTCTATAGGTTGGATAAGGTCAAATAAAAATTTTAGAAGTAGTTTCCCAAAGGGAATTTAGACTTCTAATACGTACTTCATTTCAATAATTAAATAGGAGTGCTTCAAATCCTTTGAATTGAAATCCACAACTATGCTTTAAAATTGAATTGTTAAATTGTACATTTCCTCATAATTATACCCAATTTTTTAACCTTAAAATGAATTCAATACTTTTAGACAGCTTCTGTAGATATTTCCACAAGATTGAACTCTTTAAATTTTAGTTCTTCTAACTGGAGTAACCATTTGCACATTAATATATAATACATTTGCAATTACCTCTTCTGAAAACTGGTGGAACAATTTTCTACAAACAATTTTCTAGCTTAAACTTATTTTCTAGAAAATATAATGAATTCCCAGCTTTACTTTAAACCATTTTTCTCTGGCTTTCGATAAGAATACCTTGAAAAAAGATAACAAGAATGACAAAGCGGATCCCTGGCCACACACTATATGTCATATCTGTCATGAAGTGTGGATATAAACTGCAGCTCGCGTCTGTTCAGTTTAATTTCATCCTTTTCTCCTGCCATCTTCGCTGCCAAATGACTTTATGAAATGCTAAAAGCCTTGAGCCAAAACTTGTCCAAGTACGAGAACGGTTTTGGCTTTGGGTTTGGGAGGGATATGGAGAGCTGCCTTGAATTCATTTTCATTTTTCGATAATTCTTTTGGCTGCTGTGACCGCATGTGGGTGGCAACACATGGCCAAGTGCCGAGTTCCAAGTTCCGAATTCCGAATGTCGAATGTCCCTTGTCCACAGTCCGTGGGAGTGGCCCCTTTATATCCCCTTTGCGGTGGCCAAAAGCTGCTCAGAGGGCATCCTCCCCATGCCCAGCCGATGCAGGCTTATGATGTTTAAGCGCATTTTCCCGGGCTACCCGAAATAATAAATGGATTGCTTTAAGTCACTCCTTGCCGTCCGTGTAGGGGTGCTCATTAATTGCCCCTGGCGGCTACCACAGGGATATTGGATACCCGGATACATGGATACATGGATACCATCCACCAGGATACCTGAATGCCTGGATACCTGGCTGTCTCCGGCTACTTGGGCATAATTTAGGGTCTCTCAACGACTCGATGAGATGCACTCGAGGCCCGGGCGCCACTGAAAGGGATTTAAAAACACTTACACAACTTTCCACTCACAGTCCTCTCGCCTTAAGTACGCCCGAGAAGTTTCAAGCCCGGCAAATGAAAGAAAAAGCATCCGAGTGCAGAAAAAAGTAAACTTTGCACATGCTTCAAAAGGAGTTGGAAGTACAACTCCCGGGCTTTTCTGCGTTGGCCGTTTGCAAATTTCGCAAAAATATATAAACTTATATGGGAATATACACAGCACTTTCATAAACTCACAATTTAAACAATATCAAGAAATTTTTAACTGTGGGGATTATTATTTAATACTATTATAAATTAAGGAGCTGTATCTTTAACAGGTGAAAATGTAAACTGTAACCCTTTTTTTTAAGAATTCCTAAGTGAATAAGTTGAAGACTAACTCAAATATTTCATTTTGATTTATTTCTGGGGATATTATAGATCAGAATTTGTGAAGTAGAATAACGTATAAAAGAATATATATTTATTTATATCTCTCAAGTGCATTTCCAGTGTTTTCAAGTTCTTATTTCTGTGAAAAAGCCCTTATGGCATGCCAAGAGACCTGACTTAAATGAAAGCCAATGACGGGGAAATGAAATCGTGGAGGAAAGAATTTTCATTTCAGCACTTTAATCGAGAAATACATATAAAATAAAAATGAGAAACAAACTGAGAGATTCGGAGAAAGAAATGAAAACCACGTAAGATGATATCTCGGGCGGGCAGGTTAAAAAGAAACATCAATGAGCAGCCGTTGGAGAGGGGGAAGAGGAGGAAGAGGTTGCCAGGAAGCGTCCTGAAATTGGGCAGGAGGAAATAGCACTTTTGCACGCACACACAACACACATGGCTCTCTCAAGTGCAAATCAAGTTAACCGAATAAAAAGCCGCTTCCTGGCTGCCATTTGGCTTGTTTCGGCAGGTTTTCGCCACCGTTCGCCTCTTGATTTCTTCCTTCCTGCCGGGGGAACAGGTCCTGAAATGGCAAACGATGTCGTTCCGTTTCGTTCTTCTTTCTCGTTTCGTTTGCGTTTGCATTTGCGTTTGCCTTTACCTCCATGTCAAAAGATTATACTCGCGCAGTCATAAAAAATAATAAAATGTGCAAAAAACGCACAACTACCAGCCAGGAGGAGTGTGTGTGTGGGTGGTGGGTTATGGGTGGTGTATGGCAACACATGAGCGCACACGCGGGCCCTTTGCCCTCGCCCCCGCACGCATTTTCTTTGTGTGTAACATGTAAATGTCGTTTCGGCATTCGCGCATTTTAAGCTGCCATCCCACAACTGCTCAGCACCTCACAACTCACCTGGCGCCACACTCGAAAAAATTTCGGGTGCCCTTAACCCAAAACTAAACTCAGAAGTAGAACTAGTCCCATGATTGGGACAAAGTGGCTGCCGGGAATTGCCTGCCTTAACAAACCCAAACAGGATATTGTTAATGCTATTAAAAGGTACAAATACCAAAAGGTAGACAACAGTTTTGTCTTGTGCACCTTGGGCAGGTGTCAGCAGAAGGGTAGAAGGACAGAAGCTGGAAATGCGACCTTCTTCACCTCGACAGCTTCGACAGCGGCAGCAGTTTCTCAGGTGCCTCATTTTGGCACCTCGACAGCTCTTTCCCCTGCCTTTTCCCACCCGTAATTGGCATGTGTTCAGCATTTTGTGCGCTTTTCTGCACAGTTCGCAGAAATGCCACGCCCCTCCTGGCCACGCCGCTTCCGCTTCCGCTGGCCCGCTCCCCGCTCAGATTACCTGGCCGGCAATGGGGCTAAAGATATGAATATAATTAAATGTTACAACTACACATTTGCATCTTTTATAAAGCGATGTTTGCCCGCACTCGGGCTTAAAGTGGCCCAAAGAGGAAGAGGTTCCTTTTTAGGGAATATGCCGAATATCCTTTGAGGTGTTTATGGCGGGTTTTAGGGGGGAATGAAGCCATCAACTAAATTGGCCGCGTCCCCCGTCGCAAATCTCAAAGAAGAGGGGGGCCTGAAACTTGAATTCCATTTAGCTTTGCTGTTATTGTCGCTGGTCAACAATTAAGGACAATGACAGCGGCAGATTAGGTCCTTAAGTTGAGAAATTAAGTTGAAATTGAAATGCCCCAGATTGAGTTGTCCCCGTGAAAAGTTCTTAATGAGGAAAGCGAGCGAAGAGCGCGAGATTGCAGGATGAAAACTCAAATAAAAACTATGGCAAATATTTAATGGCTAATTTTGTGAACGAAGAAAAAGAAGCAAAAATATGAGTAAAGAAGCCGAAAAGATATATGACTCTTAATTATGTTCACCATTTAATCTGTAATGTCCCTCAATTAATAAACTCGGCATGTAATTCGGTTTGCTACCTTTTTAATTAACTTTTTCTTGAGTTTTAATGAAACTTGTAAAGGTTTAAATGTTTTAAAAGGCCTTGAATTAGATTTAGTAAATTAAACCTTGATTGTATGTGAGATTCTATGCAGATCGGCTTTCACTTGTATTCCTACAGTCTCTTTCGCTTTTCTCCAAGGAAACATGTCAGCAAACTTTTAAATTTATCTTTAAAAGAGAATTAGTACCTAATGTACAGTGGCGAGCACAAATGAGTTTATGTTCATGACTCTGACTTTGGCCATCAATAAAAAGACAACCATACAAGGAAATGCAACCATTTTTTTTTTATTATTATCCTTAATTTATTAACTACTAATTGTGGAAAAGAGTCGTCAATATATCAAAGAGGGAAAATACTTAGAATCAAAAAACAAAATAAACTCACATAAACTCATTTTTGCACGTTTTACGTTTTGCACCTATTTTCGATTTTCCACATCTTTTTTCAAGAAACATCACCCAGATTTACATATATATTAGTTCTAATGCTATTTTCGGTAGTCATATATTAGTTTAAAACGTGTTTTTGTGAAGAGAAATTTTTTTTGTGAATAATTAGAAATATGTATTTTTAAAAAACAAAAAATTCAAAAATTGTCAGAGAAAATTAAAAATAATGTTGTGAGTCTGGCCGAAAGTGAAAGTTCTACACGTAATATTGACGATAAGCTTAATATTAGCCATTCTGCTGAGGTCCCCATTGAGATGAGGCGATAGCTGACCCCCAAGACTCAAGTCGCAACCCGGACAAAATTATTTTAAAAATCAGATGATCGTCCGAAATGCAAAAAAACAAGCTTTTAACACTAAAGGGTGATTGTCTAGTCGGTTTCTTGACTGCTGGACTCCGGACTGCTCGAATAACATTGCAGGACATCGGAAACATATCAAGAGTTTAAAAGAATTAGAAGGCGTTTTCCGACAAGAATGGCCATATTTCTAAAAACTGTTAAGATTTGTAATCATTAGACCAGAAAATTC